>JAJLZQ010000052.1:0-62170 GCA_030572255.1 Kodamaea fukazawae
AGTGGCTAGAATTACCGCTTGTCGCGTGGTAGACCGGGGTTCAATTCCCCGTCGCGGAGTCTTTTTTTTGACTTTCCACTTCACCTTGTCTCAATCTCTATTAATCTCTACATCTTGGCTGCTCTTGGACACCTTTGAAAGTTTATATGAATTATCTCTAAAGACTCTTTTTACGTCATTATTAACATAATCAGCATAACATTAATTGCTAATACAAATCTTGAAGTAAGTTCTTCAAAGCTTGTAGGAAGCTTGTAGCTGCGGCTTGGTCATTCGTCTCTAGACCTTTTCCCTCTCCCATAGCCTTGGCGAGTGTTGCTTGGAACTATATATCATTCAGCCGGTGCACTGCCGATATTCACGTGACGAGGACCGGGTCTGGTGCGAAGTGGACCATAAGCGAAATGCTCTATTAAATTTATTGGCCACCATGGGAAAGAAGACAGCAGAGGAGAAAGAGCCTTTGCTTGATGAGGTAGACATCGAGTTGAGTCCCGTACAAGAATTGAACGGGGGGACCAGGGCCGACTCTGGAGTGACGCCCGAAGAAACTCCGCATGAGACTCCGTTTGAGTCTCAAGCTGAAACTCCTCTGGAAACAGCTGCGAATACATCCACCGAATCGCAGATCGAAACACCAGGCGACTCGGTAATTGACTCGGACGACAAGGATCCAAGCGGGAACTCAGACGATGTAATCTCAATTCAATCCACAGACGCGATAATAGACACCGACAAGGAGGATCTCAAGCACGCTAAACCCGAACTCACGGAACAAGAGCTCAACCCAACATTGGCAAAGTTCATTCTGGCATGTCAAGAGGGAAACTTGACCGTTGTCAAGGAATTGATTTCAACCAGCCAGACGTCTGCAAATGACACGTTTTCCGACGGTATCACAGGGTTGCATTGGGCATGTTTGAACAACAGATTGGGGGTGGTCAAGTTCCTCTGTTCCAATGACTACTCCAGAGCAGATCCCAACTTGTTGGGAGGTGATCTTAAGGCATCTCCTTTGCATTGGGCAGCTCGCAATGGGTTGGTGTACATTGTTGACTACTTACTCACCCACACCGACGCAGACCCCAAAATTAGAGACGCCCAGTCCTACAACACCTTGCACTTGGCTGTGCACAGTTCCAACATTACCCTTGTCATCTACGTTTTGTTGAGCTGCTGTAGTGAGCATTCGACCAAGCCAGTGTACGTGGATGAGCCGGACAATGCAAACCGTACAAGTTTGCATTGGGCTGCCTATCAAGGTGATTTACTTAGCATCAAAGCATTGTTGAGATTTGGTGCTGACATCAGCAAGGTGGACAACACCTTGTTTATCCCTTTGCATTGGGGCTTTATCCGCGGCCAAAAGTTGGTGTTGAAGGCACTTTTGGAAGCAGGATCAGACATCTTTGCTAAGAATGACCAAGGCAAGAACTCGTTTGAAATTGCAAAGGATATGGACTGCGTTCAAACCTGGGCCAAGGTTTTGCGTGAAGACGGAAGAGATCCTAAGCTTCAATGGAGAAAGAAAGCCAAGGTGATTGAACCTCGCGTGGGTAAGATGATCACCTTCCTCGTGCCATATATTGTGTTACCCTCAATCTTTCAATTAAACTCTTTTGGCTCCGGATATGCAATTCCTAAAGCTTTTGGGTCCATCATTATTGCATTTGCCGCATACTGGCTTACTGATAGATATATTGTTCCAACCTACTTGATTGACGATAGAGCATTCGGAAAGTCTCCCGTCTTGTCTGGTATTTTCTCGGGTACTGCATTCTGGAGTATTCTGGTTTGGTTATACACTTTGTTACCTAATTTGTTTTTGCATAACTTCTTTGCAAACGTATTCATGGCTGTCTTTATTGGATTATTCACGTGGTGCTTCTACAAGGCTATGGTCTTGAATCCAGGGTACGTTCCAACTCCATCGGATAATAAGGTTATCTTGAGTCAAGTGAAGGACTTGATAGAATTGGGGAAATTCGACACTGACAACTTTTGCGTGGAGACGTTCGTTCGTAAGCCTTTGCGTTCCAAGTACTCCCACACAACTAAGAAGCTCATCGCAAGATTTGACCACTACTGTCCTTGGGTGTACAACGACATCGGTGTTAGAAACCACAAGGTGTTCCTTACCTTTGTGTATGCTCTCAACTTTGCAATTCTTATCTTCACTTACTTGTGCATTGAATACTTCGATAAAGGAGAAGATGGATATGATAGCGACGTCGAGGGTGCAAAGTGCTTTATTTTGGATGATGAGTTCTGCTATGCATTCCACAACCACCACTTCATTTTCAACTTGATGTGCTGGTGCTTGTTACAGTACATCTGGATTTTCTTCTTGGTCATTGTCCAGCTGTTCCAAATCTTTAAGGGTCTCACGACATTTGAGTTTAGCATGCTCAACAAGGACTTGCAAAGAAGAACCAACTACTCCACTGTCCCTCGCGATTTTAACGATGCCACTTCCAACGCTACAGTAAGACCTCCTCAACCTAGAGAGAATGGCTTGACCGTTTTGTCCAGACTCATTGGGGTTGACCAATTCATTATGACTGCAAAATTGAGCATAGGGTCTGTCTTATCAAGGTCCACTCCTCAGCTGCTGTTGGCACGTTTGTCCAGCGACTACACCGCAGCAGATATCCCGACAGACTATGGTTGGAAGCAAAACTTCTTGGACTTCTGGGTCTTGGGAGATCTTCACTGGAGAAACGTTTGCTATCTCCCTATAGAGGGTGAAAACAACTTGAACGGTCAATTGGTGGACTACTACAAGTTGTATGAATACCCTACCAAGGGCCCTCAGGAGTTGGTATAACTTGTATGACATGTTAATTTTTACTATAGCGATTTATGACAGAGAACCAAAAGCGTAGAATATGTAGAATACAGAGTCCTGACAGTGGTTGCAACTCTACTGTCTGCTCGAAACTGAATTGCAACCTTCGCAGTCCCCAACTTTTTTGGGGGTTGCTGCAGACAATCGTCCCAAAATTCATTGCGACGGTTCACTAAAAAACTTCCATGTTCTCTACCTCCAAGTACTTCAAGACAGTGCTTTGCCCACAGGTACGACAAGGAAAAGAGTGTCATATACTCAATTGCATTTTCTCCCATGATAAATCGGTGAAACGTCCCAGAGAAGAGGACGAGAAAGAGGAGGAGCAGGAGGACGAAGTGGTGAGTCCACCTACGAAATTGGCAAAAGTCGAACACCGAACTAAGGAGTACACGCCAAAGTTCATCCCCATACCCGTGAATCACTTGGAAGTACCTCAGGATGAAAGAATACAGATAATTGAGAAAATATACCACTCAAAAGGTGGATCACCTCAGGACAGTTTAACCAAAGAGCTTGAAATTTGCAATGCTAGCATTAGCTACCAAGATTATCAGATCAACGCCAAGCGAGTCTTAGAAGGACACAAGCCCATAGCACGAGTGGACCCAAAACACATAGTTCCTAGAGATGTGTCGCCGGTCTCACCTGCCACCATTCCTGACAGAAAACGGTACATTGAGCTCATGGTGCAAGCCATGAAAAAGGTAGATCCCAATGTCAAATGGCCCATCACCAGATCTGTTGAAGAAGAGTACCATATTGCTCTGAGCAACTCAAAAATAACTTATCCCCAATCAATTAGGCGGAAGATACATCAGCTCCAGCACCCGGAAAAGTATGTTCAGAAACAGGTGACAATTAGCAATGAGGTGCTTTTGAAAGAGTTGCAGGCATTGACTATCCCCATACCGAAACTCTCCAAGTTTGGATACTACATGGAGGTGCCACAAACAGTAGAATTGGCAGAGAGGAGAAACTGTCTTAGATGCGGAGCCGAATTCAAACGTAAGGACCAGCTTTCTCCGATAAATTGTGTTTTCCACCCTGGAAAGGTCAGAAGGAAAGATAAAATTACTCGATACTACACCTGCTGTCAAGGAATCGTTGGAAACGAAACCGACCCGTGCACCAGGTTTGACTACCACGTATACAAGTGGAACAACAAGGAAGAAATGCACACAGCAAACCCATTCATCAAGACAACGCACACGGCCAAGTCTGCCAAGGCTGCGTTGGGGATCGATTGTGAAATGGGATATACAACCATGGGCTTTGAGTTGTTGAGAGCGTCTGCTATAGATTTTGTCACCGGCGAGGACGTGTTTGACATTATGGTCAGACCAAAGGGAGAGGTGATTGACTTGAACACCAAGTTCTCGGGTGTTGCAGAAGTCCCCCCCGATGCATTAACGTTTGATGAACTGAGGGAGTACATGAAACAATTCATTGATAAAAATACCATTCTTATCGGCCACGGGTTGGAAAACGATATGAATGCCATGAGAATGATCCACGAGAGAATCGTGGATACGGCGGTGCTATACCCAAAACATAAGGCAACTCCCACCTTTAGATTCAGTTTGAAAGACTTGGCCTTCAGCTATCTCAGCAGAAACATTCAAATGGGAGAACATGACAGTAGAGAAGATTCCATTGCAGCAATTGACATTGTCAAGTATTTCATTGCACAGGACATCCACAGGCAGTCCGAAATGAAGAGATAAGCGGGAGCTTCAGAACTGATTAGATGCTTATGCTCACACCAGCGAGCTGGCTTCATTTATTAAAAATCTTATATCTAGCTTGTCTGTACTCGGCATTGTCACGCCTACAAGTGCTTGACTTGCCCTTCCTACAATAGAATTCTGCGCTTATAGGAAGCGTCAACGTCAAATTCAGCCTGAAGACTCCCTCAAAAGTCTGAGAAACACTTGTAAACTCGCAAACTGGTGGCACCTCGACCACCTGGTTAAAGGTGGCCTCTATGACCGTTGCATTCATTTTCACTTGGACGAGTTCTTGGAACCCTGTTTCACACTCATGCCTGTAGTCGAGTGTATCAAACTGATAGAACGAGTATCCTTTCAAGTTGGGCATGTACTGCATCTGGTCTATTAACGCCATTTCCAACTGTTTGTGTGTTATGTCGGTGGTTGCAAAAATGTATTCGTGGATGTTGGACGTGGGCAGTATGACGGAAGGGAATCTGGTATTCATGTTTGTCCGGCATTCGGATGCCTCGAAGTCCTTATTCTGGAGTTTGAGACCTGTTAAATAGTACCTGACTGAAGCCGATTCCACACAAACTCTATCTTGGAGAATTGCTGGGATCTCTTGGGTTGCCAATCTTGATGAATGTCCAGGCGGCAAGACTTGACGATATGCTTGTTGGAGATACGAAACAATAACAGAACGCCCATGTCTTGTAGCACTAAGTGTGAGAAGCGGATTTAGGTGTAAGTCAATGGGTATAGCTAGTACCCCAGTGATAATCACTAGAAAGGGTACGACTGCAGCAAGCATCTTGGTTTGTCTGATGAACACAAATACATGGCTGCGAAGAGTCCTCGACACAGACATGTTCTACCGCAAACACAAATTTTCGACTTGCCACTTTAATGGGGCTTGCAACACTCAAGGGAAGCCTATAAGGTCACATCATATATATGTCTTACTGTTGCCTCGTTAGTTCTTGTCTGTCTCTCAAGCTGAACTTCCTGGCTGGAGCCCTATTGCTGCAACATTTCGCAGCCACTTCACAAGCTCACATCTAAGAGCGATAAAGCAGACAAACCGATCAACGAGAATGCCGTCGACAAGTATCTCTACAAACAGAACACAACAAATCAACTCTTTGAAGTATTAAGAAGTACCATGAGCACTTGTGCTTCTTGCTTGTGATACGGTCTCTTGTCTTCATATGCAACCTTGTCTCTTATTATGAAGTCAGTCGTTTCAATCGCTTAAACAAACATGCATGCCATCCTTGAGCCTTGAAATCAATCCAATTACTTTTTCTTACAGTCGAAACGAAACCACTGGCCCTCTTCGTGTGTTGACGTGGTGGCTACATATGGATTCGCTACACGTCTATTTCCACGTGACACAATCGCGAGATTTCGCGACGCGTCGGTATATAAAGCTGAAGTAATCAGCCCGATTCCCCATCAATAAACTGTATGTCGCTCAAGTCCAAGAAACCGGTGACGCCTAGCAAGCTGGCGAAGGCCAGCTCGGGCTCCACTGGAAAGAAGCAACAATCTTTGATGTCATTCTTTAAACCTGTCAAAAAGGAGCCCTCTTCCCCCATCAAACAGGCACAACCAGAGCCAAAGGATATTGTTCTTAGGACAGACTCTGACAAGGAAAATGATAGTGACACCAACCTTTCGAGCACACCATTGACCTCCGAAATCCACTCCACACCAATTCTGAAGAGGAAAATTCCCAACTCGTCTCCTGTTGCAGAGTCCATCGACAAGAGACCCCTTCAGGAGTCACACTCGTCAAACTCCTCTGCTTCTAGTGGTGGTAGAAGGTCTCGTACCATAACATACTATGAGTCCGACGATGAAGATATCATTGTGCCCAAAAGAAAGAGAATAGCAGACAGTGATGATGACGACGAAGATGACTTCAAGCCCCCTGAAGACGACGATGACGACGATGACGACGACTTGGAGAACGAAGTCGTAGAAGATGAGGAGCCTGAGAGCGAAAAAGAAGAGGAAGAAGAGGTAGTGGCACCAAAACCTACTCCAAAGCCAAAGTCATCTAAGTTCCAACAATTCAACTCCAGCTCTCCAGTCAGATTGGCCACACAATTGAATTCCCTCAACTTGCAACCCAAATCGTCGCCATTACGAGCATCCAGTCCTCCTAAGAAGAACTTTGCTAAGGAGAACGAAGAAAGATACAGTTGGTTGGTTGACATCAAGGACGCAGAAAAGCGTCCAATGTCCCACCCAGAGTACGACTCCCGTACATTGTACATCCCCCAATCAGCATGGTCCAAGTTCACAGCTTTTGAAAAGCAGTACTGGGAAATTAAGAGTAAGATGTGGAACACTGTTGTTTTCTTCAAGAAGGGTAAGTTTTATGAATTGTACGAAAACGATGCTGTAATTGCCAATTCTGAGTTTGACTTGAAGATTGCAGGAGGAGGTAGAGCAAACATGAGATTGGCAGGGATCCCAGAAATGTCATTTGAATACTGGGCCAAAGAATTTATCAGCCATGGGTACAAAATTGCCAAGGTGGACCAGAAAGAGTCATTGTTGGCTAAAGAAATGCGTGGTGGAGGTACCAAAGAAGAAAAGATCATCAAGAGAGAATTGGTTGGTGTTTTGACGGCTGGTACCTTGACTGATTTGAACATGATATCTGACGATATGTCCATTTATTGTCTCAGTATCTGGGAAGAGCCAATCGATAATGGAAAGAGATTTGGTGTTGCATTTGTGGACACAGCTACCGGAGAAGTGAACTTGATTGAAATTGAGGACGATCTGGAATGCACTAAGCTCGACACTTTGGTAACACAACTTAGACCAAAAGAAGTTATTACATGCAAGGGCAATCTTTGTGGACCGGCCAGCAAGCTTTTGAAGAATGAAAACCAGATTTGGAATGCTTTGAATGAAGGGTCTGAATTTTGGGACTATGATACAACCGTTGAAAAGTTGATTTCCGCAAAATACTTTGAAGCTGAAGACTTGGATGACTTCTCCAACTATCCTCAAATCTTGATAGACTTCAAGGAGAACCACCAGGTTGGTTTCCATGCATTTGGAGGATTGCTCTACTACTTACAATCGCTTATGTTGGACAAAAGCATCATTTCCTTGGGTAACTTTCAAAAATACGACATCTCGAAGAGCAGCGCTAAGCACATGTTGTTGGATGGGATTACTTTGAAAAACTTGGAGATTTTAAATAACTCATACGATGGTGGAGATAAAGGAACCTTGTTCAAATTGCTTAATAGAGCCGTCACTCCTTTCGGCAAACGTTGCATGAAACAGTGGGTTTTGCACCCATTGATCCAAGTGGACCAAATCAACCAAAGATACGATGCTGTGGAATACTTGATGGGAAGCGGTTTGGAGGTACGTGCTATTTTGGAAGAGAAGTTCATTGGCTTGCCGGACTTGGAACGTCTTCTCGCCAGAATCCACTCCAAGTCTCTTAAATTCAAAGACTTTTTGAAAGTGATTGAAAGTTTTGAGAAGATCGTTGCCTTGATAAAGAGCCTTAAAGATTTTGTCAGCGAAGACTCTGGGTTGCTTTCTCAGTACGTCAACACATTCCCTGAAGATTTAGATTCTAATATTGCTGAATGGGAAGATGCTTTCGACAGAGAAGCTGCCAAGAATGAAGTGATTATTCCAGCTAAAGGTGTCGATCTTGAGTTCGATGCATCCACAGAAGCTCAAGAAGAGATTGAAAATGAGTTGGCACTGCTTTTGAAAGAGTATAAGAAAGAGTACAAGTCTCATGAGATTGTCTACAGAGACTCAGGTAAGGAAATCTACCTCATCGAGTTACCAAACAAGGTAACCAAGCTGATTCCTAACGATTGGCAACAAATGGGATCCACTTCCAAGGTCAAGAGGTACTGGTCCCCAGAAGTGAGGAAGTTGGCTCGTAAGTTGATGGAACAACGTGAAATCCACAAGCAAGTGTGTGAAACTCTCAAACTGAGAATGTATGATAGATTTGACAAGCACTATGCAACGTGGAAAATGGTGACTCAAAGTGTTGCCAACATTGACTGTCTTCTTGCCTTGACCAGAAGTTCTGAGGCCATCGGCTTGCCTTCATGCAGACCTACATTCAGCAACACCCCAGAGTTGGATTTCGAGGAATTGAGAAACCCAGTTTACTGTGGGTCCAGGGAATTCATTCCTAATGACGTCAAGTTGGGAGGAGATGAGCCAAACTTCAACTTGTTGACGGGTGCCAACGCTGCCGGTAAGTCCACGTTGATGAGAACCACAGCACTTGCAGTTGTGCTTGCACAATTAGGATGTCTTATTCCCGCCCAGCTGTCTACCATGTCACCCGTCGACCGTATCATGACTCGTTTGGGTGCAAATGACAACATCATGCAAGGAAAATCGACCTTCTTTGTCGAGCTTCTGGAAACAAAGAAGCTCTTGAGCAATGCTACTGAGAACCTGCTTGTCATTCTTGACGAGTTGGGACGTGGTGGTTCCAGCAGCGACGGGTACGCCGTTGCCGAGTCTGTCTTGCATCAGTTGGCTACCCATGTGCAACCATTAGGGTTTTTTGCAACCCACTATGGGACCTTGGGCTCTCTGTTTGTGGGCCACCCCCAGATTGCACCTAAAAGAATGGCGATTATGCTTGACAACCATTCCAGAAACATCACCTTCTTGTACAAGTTGGAATCAGGAGTTGCTCCGGGGTCTTTTGGTATGCATGTGGCGCTGATGTGTGGGGTTTCGGACTCCATCGTCGACTCGGCAGAGGTGGCTGCTAAGAAGTACGAACAGACGTCTAGGTTCAAGAAGGAAGACACCACCATGGGTGTCAGCTTGGGTATCCAGAGTGACTTCTCATGGATGTACTCCAACAAAAGCATTAAGGATGATGTTCTCATGTATGATGAGGACGTCAGAAAGAAGGCGTTGTCCAACGTCTTCCAGGTCATAGGTTCATGGGATTAGTCGGCTCTCTAGCTAGGTATAGGCAACTTGAATATATAATACGTGTTTGGTATACTACTGTACCTTTTTTTTCTTTTTTTTGCAGCAAGTGCAACATAATAATAGTAATTTCGATTTGCAACAAAAAGCAATGAGGACGATATTCTTATTGGTTCCAGTGTTTGGAATGCCTATTGTTCGGCTTGTTTTTGGGGATATGAGTAGAAGGGCAGCGGCGTTCGAGCTTAGTGGAGTACCCGATGCAACCAGGCCACATCCACGCAAGGAAGAGGTACCTATGCGTTGCAGTGCTTTGCAGAGGGCGTTTGTTCGAGAGTGTGCAGACACGATGCAAGATGAGATAGCCTTCTGTGAGCTTGGCGATGAGCAGTGTGTGTGTGGAGTGATCGAAAGGGCAGATCGGATGTGTTTCTGGATGTGTGCCCAAAGCGTTTCAGCAGACTACATCAAGGGCGTATCCAAAAAATGTTTCTAAGAGAGAAGCCAGAGGAGGAGCATCATGACACACCGGAGCAGGGAGGGGAATATGAGACGACTAACGGGTTCGCTGGAAACGAAAAGCTAAGAATAAGGCAACAAAAGGTATGGGGAGTTGCAATTTCATAACCGACCGTTGGAAGATTGTTGCGTAAATGTAACCATTCTTAAGCAAACCTTAATTCAGGGTTCTGCGCTATACGTGTTACGGCAGCATCGTCCCATGTACACGAATAGGAGCATGTTGCGTCATGTGGGGGGTGCCGTTAACCTTCAAAGAAGACACCAAAACGCCCTCTACGGTGAAATCGAAGGACCCGTGATGGGATGATTAGGGTTGTGAAGGGAGGAGTCGGGCCTGAAAATCACCTGACAAGTGCAGGCGAATGACGGAAGGCGAAATTTTCGAAACAATCATTGCAAACCAATTTCAACTACAATAATGATTAGCTACCTAGGATTGAACACCAGAGTGCCATACCACTTCTTGCTCTACTCCGTTTCTTTTGGGGGTGCAGCCTTCTACTCCTTCATTGTGTCGCCCATTGTGTTCAAGAAGCTTCCCCGTGAGGAGTTCAGCAACTTGCAGAGCAAGGTGTTTCCAACCTACTTCTTGGGCCAGACCCTTTCGCCATTAGTGTTGGCATTGCTTTCGCCATCCAAGTTGTGTCCCTTCACCACCGGATTGCTCGGGTTGTCTGCTGTCTCCGGTGCCCTCAACTACTTGTGGCTCTTGCCCAAATGCGCCGGAATCAAGGAACAAAGAAACAAGCTCATTGCCGATAAGAAGGACAGACACGAGAACGGTGAATTCACCGACGAGTACAACGCCGTCACCAAGCAGTTCGGGATGTACCACGTCTTGTCCACGTTGATCAACCTGGTGTCCATCTTGTCGTTGGGTGTCTACGGTCTTGTTTTGGCCAGAAGATTCAAGTAGGGGGCCGTGCCCATCCGTGCTACTACGCTAGTGATTTGATATTGCTTTTGATATGAAGCCTTGGTACCCAATTGATGGTCCTATTCTTGGTATTGTTCGAGAAATGCCCAATGTTTCAGCATCTCCCCAAGAACGTAAAATGTATATAGTAAAAAAATGAACTCATGTGTCGTTGATGTTGTCATGTACTAGACCTCCCTATTCACATAACCATAATGATGATACTTGCATCACGGCTTCTTTGTCCAGGAGTCTGTGTCACTGATCCCTTCCCCCCCCTCTTGCCAATCGCTTCTCCGTGCTCCTGTTGGCCTGTAACGTTCTTCCTGTAGTGAACAAAGTTGCTGATTTCACAAATTCGGCGCCTCCACATCCCCACTCACATATCCTTCTTTTGTTGCACTCTCTCCCGGGCTCTTCTTTCCTCCTCCACTTCTTCCTTGTAGATCCTGAAGTATATAACCCCCAAGGACACATAACCCACCAACCCCATCGTAACCAAAACCCCAAGGAATTTCAGGATTATCTTTGGTGCAGCCTGGTGTGGATCGTGCAACCACAGCTTAACCACCCACGCATAATGGAAGAGAATGAGGCAGATCCCCACAAAGCAACATAACCCAAACTTAACGTCCTTGACAAGCTTTGGTGTAACGTATGTGTCAATGATCGATTTTGGCATTACGAAAGTTTTATTTTTTTTTTTTTTTTGAAACTGTCACTTGAATCTCACGTACATGCTTGGAACAATAGGAAGGTGTCGATCATAAAATGCCACCTCTGGAAAAGGAGAAGGGGCATGCATGCTGAGTTCCCAAAACGTACAAGTACACATGGTCCTCGGTGTTCCAAAGTCCAGCAGAATGTCGAGCATTGTGGGATAGGGGAGGAGGAGAGCAGCGAGAAGTAGGACGATCCTCCTCACCCCCATCGAGAACAAAGAGGATCTGGACCGAGCGGAGCCCAAGTCCGAGTTTCACCACCCTGGCTGCAGAGACACCAAAAAGGATATATATTTCGGAAACAGAAGACGTATCTGTCTGGTCGTTTCCACACAATTCTGAGATGGAGTCGATTCAGGGGAGGCGGTCTTGTTCGTACGTCTAATTCCAGCAACCACTCCGCATGAAAAATGTTGCTCATGCATCTTTTTGTTCGAGAGGCCCCTAAAGCCCTGCCCACAAAGCGTGCTGTTATTTCCTACGATTGTCCAAAGTCGGCTTTCAAAGGAGCGAAGCATGTCGTAAAGAGTAACCAAAACAAAAGAGGCATGTAAGCTATTGACAGATGGCGCGGCCCATTAGTCCCAGATGCATATACAGAAGCTTATTTGTGACGCTTGTCCAATGTGTCTGACCCTGTACGACCCTGTCTGACTGACCCGTGTTGCATCCGTAAGGAGCTTTCCGGGTTCAAACACGGAAAATGTAGGCCCTGCCTCAAACAAAGTTGGAATATAACGTGTTTGCTTACCTCAGCATGACCAAACTTTTTCTTTTCATGCAGCACTTCCGCCGTACGTATCACAAAGCCAATCGTAAGATCTGATGTTTAATCCGAAAAATTATACCCACCTAAATGTTCCGAAACAATGACGTAAAATATCAACTGATAATATTTTTTTTTGGCTGTTGCTTAGTGTGGAAACTGATATAAATAGGATCCAAGTCGACTTGGATGTGGAATCCATCAGGTTTTCTCTACCTTACAACAAATGGCCTACAGCATCAAAAGCGAAGATTTTGACATGTTCTCAACACAATCGAACCTGGTTCCCTTGTCTCCTATCATGTACAGCGACGACCAGGGCGACTGGATGGACCAGCTCTACAAGTCCACCACCGCCTCCACCGACGTCAGCGAGCCAATGACCTCCTCCAACAGCTTTTCCGGCCTCTTTGAAGGCATTGGCGAGTTGAAGTTCCCAGAGGTCACCCCAGTCAACTTGCTTGCCGTCAACGAGAAATTGCAAAACCAACGCATCGTCGGCGGGCCCATCATGAAGTTCCCAACACAACCACTTATAGACTCTAGAATCAAGCAGGAAGTCAATTCCGCGTCCGTCGCTTTGAACGACTCCCTGGACTCCACCACAGAGCTGGACTACACCCAAGGCCCCGTTTCCCCCAAAACAAGCTCCAAGAAGAAGCGGGAAAGAAAAAAGTTGACCTACGACCAGAAGTTGGCTCACAACAAGATCGAAAAGAAGTACAGAGTCAACATAAACACAAAGATTTTCGGCTTGGTCGACCTCGTGCCGTCCCTCAAGAACATCAAGGGCAACTGGAACAAGTCCCTGATCTTGGAACACGCAACAGACTACATCTTGCAATTGCAAGAAGAAAACAGACGCTTGAAAGAGCAAAGGAATTGAGTTGACTGGTTCGACGAAACTTCAACTACTTTTATCCAGTCAAGATGCACCGGGCAGATCCACAGGTGAAGACTAAACCTCTTCCAGAAATGTCCACACGGTGAAGACTACCTCTTCCAGAAATGTCCACACGGTGAATAAACCTCCTCCAGAAATGTCCGGAAGTAATAATACCTTACTCCAGTTCATTCACGAACAATCACTCGTCCCCTACCCAGAACAGACAATATGGGAAACACTCGACATTCGGCTCTTACCAGAACTAAGAGACCGATCTTTTGACAACCCGACCCGCCATTGGGATGTGGCGTGCCGTGGCATATTTCATTTCAACTACTTAGAGCTTTCGAACTCCGTTGGAATCTTTCCAACACCTGGTTCTGTAAGCAATTTAACCTGCATTTTCTTTTATCTTGAATAGACCAGTTGGTTTTCCTTTCAAGTTGAAATTGGCGATTTTGGTATAACATACTATTATATATATAGGAATTAACTTGTTAGTATGGAGTTGCAGTAGCTGTGGAACCTCCGGAAAATCCTCATACCCTTTGCCCTCATCACCGGCCGCTCTAGGCTGCGGGCCGTGTTAACTTTTGACAGGCCTCTTTCGGAAAATCATGTTTGAGCAACTGCTACGGATAATTCTGTGTTTGGCCAGCTAGTCCGTGTTTGGAAGCCCAGGCCATCACCCACTTTCAGTGAGTTACATACCCGAAAATTCGGTGTCTACTGGGAAACCAGAGCGGACATTTCCGAGCTACAGGGTGCTGCTCTTTCCCCACAAAAAATGCCCTGAACGGCTGAGTTGAGAACATACGCACATTGACTCTGCCAGCACCGAAATAAAAGACATTTTGACTTCACTGCCCGCTACAATGTCCTTGTGTATGCATCCATGGCTAACGCAAGACTAAAAGCTTACGGCAAACTGAAAAGCTTGCGGCAAAAAGGAAAGTTTACCGAAGTCGCATATGGAACTCTGGCCTCACGTTATTGGTACCTGGCTATTGAAATCTCTAGCCGTCCTTCTTGCGCATGGTGCTATCAGTCGGTTTTGAAACTCTGCACGCCGACAGCATTTGGAACACGCTGGTGCCAAGCAAGTGTCGTCGAGAAGTTTTGACTTTTGGATGTTTCGCCAACAATTTTTGAGCTTTGTGCTGCAAAATCATGCAACACAGAAAACCCTAACGGTAAGAGAAGGAGATGCCATCCCGAATGAAAAGTTGCTTCTCCATCTTTAATACCCACGGCACTCAGTACAAGTTGGGGTAAACTTCGGGGCCCTTTCAAATAAAAGACGCTATAAAACTTGGATTCTAGCACCCATAGATCTCTCACATAAACCCTATATGGACGACACCAAAAGTGAATTCATCTCCCAGAGTTCAAAGTCTACAACCAGCTCCACTGAGGTGGGCTTCTTCAAGTCCTTCAGAATAGTCAACAAGGATGTCAGCAGTGGATGCGAGACCCCAGAAGATAACTTAAAAGAGTACCAGATCAAGCTCATAGCTTTGAGCGGATGTATTGGAAGTGGTTTGTTCATCAGCAGTGCCGTGGCGCTAGGGTCTGCTGGCCCTGCGGGTTGCCTTATTGGCTACTTGGTCATAGCCGTGTTGATCTTTTTCATCATCCAGTCCTTGGGTGAGTTGACCAGCTGCTTCCCAGTCGAGGGGAACTTCTTAGTGTACAACTCGAGGTTCATCGAAGAGTCGTGGGCCTTTGCCATGAACTGGAACTATTGCTTGCAGTGGATAGTCACTATCCCCTTGTCACTTGTGCTGGCATCCTTGACGATTCTGTTTTGGGGCTCGACGGTCAACCCTGCGGCCTGGGTCGCCATCTTCTACGTCGTTGTGTGTGCCTTCAACATTGTGGGTGTGAAAGGGTACGGGATAGGTGAGTCCATCTTCTCGTTGGTGAAGGTGTTTGCCATTCTCGGCTTTATTATTTTCGCCATCATTGTGGTCTCCGGAGGTGCTGGCACTCAAGGATACATCGGAGCCAAACACTGGCACAACCCTGGCGCCTTCAACTACGGCTTCAAGGGTACCTGCAACACCTTAGTCAATGCGGCCTTTTCCTTTGCAGGTACAGAATTGGTTGCAATTGCCGCAGGGTCTGCCGAGAAGCCACACAGAGCCATGAAGAGGGCCATGATCAGTCTTTTCCTCAGAGTTTCTGTCTTCTATGTGCTCTCCATTATCATGATTTGTTTCTTGGTTCCATATAATGACGCCGACCTCATGGGAAACTCGTCCAGTTCGGCGTCGCCTTTTGTGATTGCAATTAAAAACTCGGGCGTAAAAATCCTCCCATCCATCTTTAACGTGGTTATCTTGTTGGCCGTCTTCTCGGTGTCCAATGCCGGTGTGTTTGCCAGCTACAAGTCGTTGGTCACTATCTCCACGTTGGGCCACGGACCCAAGTGGTTGGCCTACAAGGACTCCAAGGGTCGCCCAATCTATTCAATCCTCATTTCCTTGATGTTTGGTCTCATTGGTTTCGTGTGTGCCTCGGACAAGCAAACAGAGGTTTTCAACTGGTTACTTGCCATCTCCGGCTTGTCCATTGTGTTCATCTGGTTTTCCATCTCTTTGGCCCATATCAGAATGAACAGAGCCTTTGACTACCACGGAGTATCACAAGCTGAAAAGCCTTTTAAAGCCATTGGAGGCGTCTGGGGTGCCTACTTTGCAATGGTGGTCAGCTTTTTGGTCTTGGTGGCACAGTTCTACGTTGCGTTATACCCACCTGGAGGCAAGAATCTAGACGCAACCAACTTTTTCCAGGCATACTTGGCTGCACCTGTCACAATCGTATTCTGGTTAGCTCACAAGTTTTACTGCCGTCGGTGGGCTGTTTTTGCTCCGATAGAGCTTTTAGACGTGGATTCCGGTCGTACCTTTTGAACGTACCTTTTATGATTAGGAAACCTTATGAATCAAACCTCCTGTTGTAGAACTTTGAACTAGTAAAACCAGCATGTTTGCCCTGACACTTGTCCCATATTTCCATCTGCAAGTAACTTGTAACGCACCATGTAACAGGCAAGCTCGTGTCGTACGTGCACTCGGGAATGCTGCCTCAAATGCACCAAATCACAACGGCCACTAAGTCGCTTATCCCTTTCTCGTAAGATACCTTTACGAGCTATCAAATCTCCCGATCTCTCATATCTTTGCGGTACTCGATCTGACGTGGGCCTTCCGAATTGTTAGTCCGCATTCTACAAAACGTAAATACAAGAAATCGCGAAAAACCACGTCAACCAACCATCCGTCATGAGTGTCCAACAGTTAGTGTCTGAGCTCACTAACTTGGCTGCCGAATCGAAGCGCCGCAATTCCCAAGTCAAGAGTGGCTGTGATCGGGCAATTGAGATTTTGAAAAACAAGGGCGGCGAATTGTCGGATCTCTCTGATGCCAACAAGACTGATTTGATCATTCCATTCATCACCGGTTTGACCTCGGGCAATGCCAAAATCACCACCTTGTCTATCCCTGCTCTTCATAAGCTTATAACATGGAAGATGGTGCCCAAGTCCCAATTGGCACCGTTGCTCGAGGGGTTTCGTGAAGCTTCCAATTTAGCAATTGACATCCAATTAAGAATATTGCAGTGCTTGCCGCTGCTATTACAACAATATTCCTCAGACATACACGGAGAATTGCTTCTTAAGCTATTGGCTATATGCTCTGGCTTGACCACAAGTAACAAGTCGGGGGTTGTCATCAACACAGCCTCCGCTACCTTGCAACAGTTGTTCAGCACTGTCTTTGATCAGATCCCTGCATCCGAACAAGAGGCAAATCACACATTGAAAATCGACAACGGCAAGGAGATCAGTGTGGGCGACCTTTCCTTAGAGGCATTTAAAATATTCAACGATCTTTGTTTGTTGATCGAGTTCTCCAAGCCAGAGTACTTCAAAGAGTTGAGCCATGTCAAACCAATCAGTGTCATTGAGTTGATAGAAAGCATTATTGTCAATCATAAACAATTGTTTTTGGACCACCAAGAGTTGGCCTACTTGTTGAGAATCAAACTTGTTCCATCCTTGTTAAGAATCGTCAACTCTCCTGCTCCAGAACACTCCCAAATATCCAACTTTCCGTTGGTTTTGCGGACCATGAGAATCATTTTGGTCTTGATTAGCTCTCAAATCTCAAACTTGGAGATTGAATCTGAGATTGTACTCTCCATTTTAAACCACTTGCTTTTAAACAAAGAAAATGAAGATCAATGGGAACAAATCTTGGTGCTTGAAGTATACAAGTCTTTGTTTTCAGACTTCCACATCATAAAAGTTATATTCGAAAACTATGATAATAACCCTAAAAAGAAAAACGTGGTGAAAGAATTATTAAACATACTCAACAGCTTCTTGCAAAGGAACTCCTACTTGTTTACCGAAATTGTCAAGCCGCAAGGTCAAGTTTACATTGGCAGATCTGTGTCCACAATGAAGATATCGATTTTGGATCACTTGGACAAACAGGAAGCTCCTGACAAGATTCCTCAAACATACCCTGTATACCTTATTTTCCAAATCATTCTTGAGTTTGGAGAAGGAATCGCAAGTTTTGTGCAAGAGTTATCTGCATCTCCTAACTCCAAAACGTTGGAAGCTGACGTTGACTTCACCAATTATTTTATTGAGGGAATATACCCAGATGTTTCCGAGCTTTTCAGAACCTTGATGTACACACTGATGGATGGAGAGAGCTTCCATTTATTGGTCAGATCCTTGCAAAGGTTTACACACGCAACAGGGTTGTTGGGACTTACAGACTTGAGAGATGGCTTGTTGAACATCTTATCAAAAGCTATGATTGCAAACACAGAAAAAGCTCCAACACAGCAAAAGGCATTTGGTGAGCAATTGGTGGAATCATTGACTGGGACCACCGAAGCTCCACAGCCTCAATATCTCTCAAGGTACTTTAACTCCCGTCATGCAATTTGCTTGAGAGCCCTCGCAAACTTGGCAGTTTCTTTAGGTACTACCTTGGGCAAGTCTTGGAGAATTATCTGGGTGGCCTTCCAGTGGTCAAACTATTATGTGCATGGGCTTCCAAATGTGTCTCTTCCAGATGACATGCTCCCTGATTTGAATGCTCAAGACTATACCAACTTAGGTACGTCCAGGAATAAGCTTTTTGATAGCATGAAGGAGATCCCTCAAGAGCTGTTCAAAGAGTTGGTCGATGCCTTGATCCAATTGACCACAGATGAATCTGACGACTTATGTCCATACAATAAAGTGTTCTTCTTGGATAACATTCTGAATGTTTGCCAAGCCAACCCACCCAAGTTTTTGATAAGCAATGATTCACAATGGAGAGAGATTTGTGACTTTTTCATCAACGGTGGAAGTCAACGTTCTGTACAGTACTCACAACGTATCCATTTTGTGAATGTGTTTAATAACATTATTAAATTTACCACAACTTCAGGGTTTGGATCAAAGGACGCGGAAATCAACAAGAAAACATCTACAAAGTCTTTACAAGCTATTCATGAATTCTTGGAAGCATTATTCAAGCTTCCGAAACCAGAGGAGTTGTCTGTTTTGAATTGTGAAACCGAGATTCATTTGCTTAGTTTAACAACACTTCACGAATTGATTGACAAGTATGATACCTACTATCAGGATTCTTGGGATATAGTATTTGGAATTTTGAATACTCCATTCATTAAAGAAGAATCTGACGATTCAAATCTTCGTGAAAAGGTTAGGTTATTGATTGAATCTTCCTTCAACACTTTGAAGTTGATTTTGGATGAGTTCGTGAATACTTTGCCATTCAACCATTTAAAGTTGTTGATTGACACATTGAGCAACTTTTGCACACAAACCTACGACATCAACATTTCTTTCAGTTCCATTAGTTTCTTCTGGTTGATTAGCGATTCCTTGAAGTCAAGAATGTCAGAAACTAAGATTGGTCAAAACGGTAACCCACTCACGGTTGATGATCTTGTCAAGGCAGCCTCGCTCCCAGAAAAGGAAGACTATGTGGTTTTGGACATTTATTTATTGTACACGTTGGTAAAACTCACCAGCGATCCTCGGCCTGTCGTTCGTGATGGGTCAATTCAAACCTTTTTCCAAATCATAGACGTTCACGGAACTTTGATCAACAAGTACGAGGTGTGGGATCTGGTTTATCAGACAGTCATTTCTCAGTTATTCAAAGTTGACCACATTAAGGCAGACTGGATTGAGAGTGTTACTTTGATTTTACAAGGTATTATCACCATCTTCAACAAATTCTTTATGGACTTCAGCAAGGATGTATACACCAAATGGGAGCAGCTTATTAACTACTTCTCAGATTTATTAAAATTGAATTTGCCGGACTTGAATTTGAATGTGTTCAAATCCTTCATTGAATTGGTGGAGCCATTCAACTCTAAGGTTCCCACGAATATTAGAAACTTGATCTTCCAATTCTGGGTTGGTGTTGAGATTGAATATGACATGGTGAACCCTAAGGTACAAGAAAGTATAACAACCTTAATGAAGAGTTTTCCACGCGTTTATGGCATCATTCAAGAGGATTTGACTAGCAGTGAATGCGAATCTATACTAGCCGTACTCAACAAATGCGCCAGATACCCTGTTTTGCCGAGTCAGCAGCTGGACGCCATCACGGCATCCAAGCTTCAGGCGGCAGTGATTGACAACTTGCGTGTGATTGACGTCAAGGACCACAAGATGCAATCACCAATCACACAACAGTTGAGCAACATTGTGGTGTATCCGTACGGCTTGCGGGAACGTATTCAACAAAAGTTGTCCAACAATTCCATGTTGGTAGGCAAAGTCAAAGTTCCCTCCTTTATTGCCATGAGTCAGTTGGCCATTACGCTATTGAAAGAAAAGTTGGACAATTTTTCCGATTTATCCGTTCTCATTGAAGACAAATCCGTCAACAAGATCCTCAAGTCACTCCTTCAGGTTATCGGGATTGAATTTGAAGGGATTTCGAAGCAATTCTGGGTCGATTCGAATAATATTTTCAAGGACTTGGTTGTAAAATTGACACAATCCAAGCTTAACCTTAGCGGAGAAGATGAATTGTGGCTGTTGATTATGAGCGGGATCACGTCCACCTTCAAGGAAGATGTTCCATTTGACGAGGAAATCAACTCCAAGCAATACCAGGACTTGATTGCCTTGGTGTTGCCAAAGTTGTTAGAGAATGGCGACAGCAGCCACGTCTTGATCACCGACTTTGTTCAAAGTCTCTACGAAAACTCATATTTGTATAAACCCAATGACATTGAGATGCAGTTGACAAGGGAAACAGTTGACGAAACCATCAAGGAGTACTGCAGCTTTGACTTTGGTGAATTGTTTGGCACGACACAGGCCATCGAAAAGTACAAAAACGTCAACACCAGGTTCAACTGTTTGGGCGAGTTGATCAAGTTTAGCCTGGAGCCTCGTTACGGGCACTTGAACAACGTCACCCAGGGCTTCCTAGTCAGTCGTGCAGCATTCGCTTTGAGAAGGTTCATCAACGACGAAAAATTGGCAGGAAGACGTCCCATCAGTAGGCTACAGGAGAAAGAGGTGAAGATACTTTTGGATGGGTTGATTTCCACCGACTTTGTTGCAGAACAGCTGGCCAACTTTGAAAAGTTGAATGGCTCGTTGGTGCAGTTGATTCCGTTCACGGGAAAAGTTTCCAGTCTTGAAGACAGGTTGCAACAGGTGCTTAGCAAAAAAAGAATTTAGACTAGTAAATCGACATACGTATTAACACACCGTAGGGTAGAGAGAAATGCTTGTATATGTTTTGTTTCAGAACAGCAGGTAAACTTTGAAAAGTTGAATGGCTTGTTGGAGCAGCTGTCACGGGAAAAGTTTCCAGTCTGAAGACAGGTTGCAACAGGTGCTTTGCAAAAAAAGAATTTAGACTAGTAAATCGACATACGTATTAACACACCGTAGGGTAGAGAGAAATGCTTGTATATGTTTTGTTTCAGAACAGCAGGTAAACTTTGAAAAGTTGAATGGCTTGTTGGAGCAGCTGTCACGGGAAAAGTTTCCAGTCTGAAGACAGGTTGCAACAGGTGCTTTCAAAAAAAGAATTTAAACTAGTAAATCGACACACATATCAACACACCGTAGGGTAGAGCGGAGAGCTTGTACATGTTGAGTTACCCCACCTTAGAACCAACAAGTCCAATCTCTGAAATCATACCACAGATTATTAGGCAATCCTGCATGGTCTAGGTGTTTGGAACTGGGTATAAATTAGGTGTCGATGCTACACCCCAAAGGAGGCTGTATTATTTGTAATACAACCAGTCCACGAGAATTCCGGCCAGCTAGTGGTTTGGCATGAACTCATTCCATTCATTTGCATCGCGGCAACGACTCAAGAATGCGTTGGACCCTCTCGTTGAGGAAGCGACGGATCTATCCGGAGACATTGCAAATCTGTGTCCCGGACTTATTTTTGGGATAACCAACAAGGATGAAACAGTATACCTCAACTCGGATGGGATAACCGGTCTCGACGCCAAGCATCCGGTGGAGGTGGATACCAAGTTTTACCTATACTCGCTCACAAAGCCGGTGACGGCGACGGCACTACTCATCTTGGTGGAGCAGGGCCGCATCCAGTTGGATGCTCCCATAGCGTCCGTCTACCCGCCGTTTGCAGATATCAAGGTGTTGAAGGAGGGCCAGTTGGTGCCCGTACACACACCCATCACACTACGGCACTTGCTTTCGCAAACAAGCGGGTTCGACACGTCCTTCATCAACAAGATGCTCACGTCGGCGGAAGCTCCGAACCAAAACGCAGACATCAACAGAAGGGCCGTAGAGGCCACCTACTGCGTGTTTGAGCCAGGAACCAACTTTGTCTACGGCGCAAGCACAGACTGGGCCGGCTTCATCTTGGAACATGTGACTGGCATGGCCTTGGGCGACTTCCTCAAGGAGTATTTGTTTGATCCGTTGCACATCTACGATTTGTCGTTCGAGCCGCCCACGTCAAAGAACCTTTTGGCGGTTTTCGCTCGAAAACCAGACGACACCTTTGAGATTTCACAGACACAAGGGTACCACCACTTTCCTCGGCAGCTGGGAGGCTGCGGCTTGATAGGCACTACAGAATCGTATCTCCAGTTTCTTCGGTTCTGGCTCAACAAGGGCAAGACCCCGGACGACGTTCCTCTCATCAGCGAGAACCTATGGCACCAAGCCATCCGGAACAACCTCCCCGAAGGGGTCAAGGTCCAGTACGACGACGTGGTGAGTCCGTCTTTCGCCAACGACATCCCCCGAGCCCCGTACGGAGTGCTAGATTCGTATGGGCTCGGATTTGGGATATCCGAAGGGGCTGCGCCGTGGGGGAAGCCCAAGGGAAGTCTCTACTGGTTTGCGCTATCGAACTTGTACTTTTGGATCGACTTTGAAAATGCCATTGCCGGCATCTACGTCTCCTCCATCTTCCCCCTCATGGATGCCTCGTTCGACAATGCCGAAAAGTTGGAGCGGGCTGTGTACATGCAATTGATTTCGCAGCCATAGCCGCCCAGGTTGGCCAAATGCCGGGCGCCTAAACACCTCCTTGTGTCGGGCTTTGTGAGGTGCTGTCATATGAACAAGGTAGGTGTCTGCTGTGCTGCCTATTGATGCATTCTGTGGCCTGGACTGCCCTTTCCAACTCCGGGCAGACCATGGCTGCAAGTTGACAGCATACAGAAAAAAAGGGGAAGTGAGCTTTTTATATAGGACTTATCTATGAAGACTACTTGGGGAACATGTATATAACTATTGATATTGAATTGTAACTGCGTGTATAGGGCCAAGAGCGTGTAATGGTGGAGGGGTGGGCGTGGTGATAAGGGTAGAACCAGTGATTCTGCAGCTTTCGTGACTTTAGGAGTCCTCCCGGGCACACTGTTTTTGCAGCAGTCCACGTGACTTCAGGAGTCAGCCCCCGTTAACCAGCTATATATAGCTACATGTGCAACCAAACCGGGCAGCCACTTTCTCCAAAAGCAGACATGCTGGTGGCTCTGGTGGCTTACAGACACCTGCAACTCGTCCCTGCAACTCTCCCTGAAACTTGTCCACCTGGCTGGATGGACGCTACGCGTAGATCATTCCCGCATCTCGTCCACGCTCAACTCCGATAACGAACGCGCAGATCACTGGGAAAATCAAGGTACTACAACAACTGGCAACCATTCCAAACGCAGCCATCCCCTTTCGGAGCACCAAAGCTGGAGCCCGCCAGAGGGTTTGGGGCCAACAACCACTGGGATCCACAGGGCTGAACATTCCATGTGAAAGCTCCCCGCAACCCAGTTGTATTTCTTGGTCCACCTCACCACCAGTCTGCAAATGTAAAAAGAAACAACTTGTAACATTTCGCTTGGATCTAGAATCATAACCCGGCACGCAACAAGGGCATTTGCTACTAGGTCGCCCACGATCTCGCCCATCTCGTATTGACCACACTAGTTCGTCTATTTTTTCCCCAGTCGCCTCAGTCTACCAGCGCTGGCCCTGGAGAAGGCTCCCTTGATCAATCTGGTGGGACTTCGTATTTGTGATGTGCAAAGCCAAATTTGTATGCATACCAAACACCCACGTACCAATTAGGGTTAATTACAAATCTTCCCACCCGTCTTCACCACGGGGACGGGCCCCGAAGCGACCTCACCCCCCATCTAGGAACCAGATATTCCGGCTCAGCAGCACCTTGCGTGGGACCCATGTTCAGCCATTTGCATCTTCTGTAGGTAATTAACGAGCGCATACGTTGCCGAATTAAAACGCCCTTGTTGCTACGCTCTCAATGAAACAACTCCTTCTGTATACATTTCCTAATTGAGATTTTAAAAATAGACACAACAGGCCCACACCGCAATACTAACAAAGGACTATTTTTTTTTTTCACAGCCGTTACCTTTTGTGTTTGTTTTTAAGATCAAAAATTTAGCTGACTTGTACGAAGAAAAAAAAAGGATTATTTATAGTGATTTCTTTCGAAGTGAGAGCCGATACTAGACAGAAGAGGTAAAGGATGTCTTACAGAAACAGTCAGAACTCGAATAAGTATCAGGAGTTTGACCCAGAGACTGGGGAACTCGGGAGAAAGAAGTCTCTTATTCGTCCTGAACGTCAAAGAATAGATCCTTCCCATCCCAGATACCACTACACCCAAGTTGCACAACAAGAATCCAGTCATTTGAAAATCTTGCCCAGTAGCACTGGTATGGATCCACAGTTGAACACAAATGAAGGAAACACCATAACGCCATCGCGCTCATTCCAGCCCACTCGCTCCGCCCCAGCGGTGCCTCCCGCTATGCCATCCAACGATTTCGGTGACGATGACGAGGGAATCCCTCTCATGGATATCCACGAATCCTCGCCAGGTAGAGAGAATTCCGACGAGGAATTGAAAGGAGGCAGAGAGGTGTACGGTTTGAACGATGAATTTGAATATTCTCCTTCCAAGAACAAGGTCATTGCCAACCCAATCAAGGCTCCCGGTATCTACGAGGTCAAGAAGCCAAAGCATGACATTTACTTTTGGAAAATCTACTGTTACATCATCACCTTCTGGGCGCCTTCTCCTTTATTGAGACTCTTTGGTCTTAAATCAAAAGAACAACAATTTGCCTGGAGAGAAAAGATTGCCTTGATCTCGTGTATTTTATACATTGGTGCCTTTGTTGCCTTCATTTGTTTCGGTTTCACCAGAACTGTCTGTTCCTCGAAGCGTATTAGAACGCGTAACAACGAGGTCAACTCGGGCTATTTGATCATCAACGGAAGAACTTACGACTTGACCCACTCCCAACACCCAGCAGCAGCCGGTATTCCTGCTGGTAGTAACATCTTGTACCCCCCAACCAATGCAGGCGGTATGGATGCGTCTTTCTTGTTCCAAAATGTCAACGGTAACTGTAAGGGTTTGATCACCGCAAAGGAAGGACTGACCATCCCAAGCAGCGGTGAAGAATTGGCCTGGTACATGCCATGTCGTTTGTTTAACCAGGATGGCTCCACTTCTCCAAACACTTCTGAAGTGTACTACCCTGGTTGGGCTTGTCACACCAGTTCCAAGGCCAGAGACGCCTACTATGGCTTGAGAGTCGATGGTGACGTCTACTTTACTTGGAGCGACATCAAGAACAGCACTCGTAACTTGATTGTCTACTCCGGAAATGTCTTGGACCTTGACTTGATCAACTGGATTGACCCATCTTTGAGCTACCCTGCCTTGTTTGATGAATTGAAGAACGACCCTGTCTACAGAGGCCATGACATCTCTCTTGTCTTGGCTGATCCACACACTAGACAAGCCGCTCGTTGTTTGACCGAAATCATCAAGGTTGGTACCATTGACTCAGACACCATTGGTTGTCTTGCTTCCTCTGTCGTTTTGATCACCTCCCTTGTGTTTATTTTGGCCGTTGTTGTCGCCAAGTTTATCATGGCTTGTTACTTCCGTTGGTGGATTGCTCCAAAGCAAGGTGCTACTGAGTACGACAACAAGTCTATGGCAAGACGTAACAGAGAAATTGAAAATTGGGTCGACAACAGCAACCCTGAAATCTCAAACAAGATCAAGACCGTGCCTGTCAAGGCTCGTGCCAACTACAAGGAGCAACGTACCAACAGACAATCGGTTTTCCACAGAGTTGGCGGCAAGACTACTGCCAATGATCTCTCTCAATACATCAACAAGCCAGAAGCCTTGTCCAAGAATTTCCAATACACTACCATGACCACTCAAGCTGCATTGTTAGGAAAGGCCAAGTCTAAGAAGAACACTAGACACTCCACCATGTACTTCACTGACCAAGCTTCTTCTGTTGATTTGTTGAACAGACCTACTTCCTACAACCCATTCGATGCTTATGATGAATATCCTATCGATGGTTTGTCTCCAGATCTCATTCACCCATCTGCTGTTCCTCAACCACCTGTCGAATATCAACCATTTGGTTTCCCATTACTCCACACCATGGTCATGGTTACTTGTTACTCTGAAGATGAGTCTGGTATTCGTGCTACTTTAGACTCTGTCGCAACTACCGATTATCCAAACTCCCACAAGTTGATTGTTGTTGTGTGTGACGGTCTTATCAAGGGTTCTGGTAACACCAGAACTACTCCTGAAATTGCTTTGGACATGATGTCTGATTTGACCATTCCACAAGATGAAGTCGAGGCATACTCTTATGTTGCCGTTGCCCAAGGTACTAAGCGTCACAATATGGCCAAGGTTTATGCTGGTTTCTACAAATACAACGACGAAACTGTTCCACCTGAAAAGCAACAACGTATCCCTATGATCTGTGTTGTCAAGTGTGGTACTCCAGATGAAGCTAGTGCTACTAAGCCTGGTAACAGAGGTAAGCGTGATTCCCAAATTATCATTATGTCTTTCTTGCAAAAGGTCATGTTTGATGAAAGAATGACAAGATTAGAATACGAGTTATTGAATCAAATCTGGCGTGTCACTGGATTGATGACTGAATTTTACGAGTCAATTTTGTTTGTCGATGCCGATTCCAACATTTATCCAGACTCCTTGACCCACTTGATTGGTGAAATGGTCAAGAATCCAAACATTATGGGGTTGTGTGGTGAAACTAAGATTGGTAACAAGCGTTCCTCTTGGGTTACTGCTATTCAAGTCTTTGAATATTACATCTCCCACCATCAGTCCAAGGCTTTCGAATCTGTTTTTGGTGGTGTTACTTGTTTGCCAGGTTGTTTCTGTATGTACAGAATCAAGGCACCAAAGGGAGATGATGGTTTCTGGGTTCCAATTTTGGCCAATCCAGATATTGTTGAACGTTATGCCGATAACGTTGTTGACACTATGCATAAGAAGAATTTGTTGTTATTGGGTGAAGATAGATATTTGTCTGCTTTGATGTTGAAGACCTTCCCAAAGAGAAGTCAAGTGTTTGTTCCTAAGGCTATCTGTAAGACTATTGTGCCAGATACCTTCAAGGTTTTGCTTTCTCAACGTCGTCGTTGGATTAACTCGACTGTCCACAACTTGATGGAATTGGTTTTGGTCAATGACTTGTGTGGTACATTCTGTTTCAGTATGCAATTCTGTATTTTCATGGAATTGGTGGGTACCTTGGTCTTGCCAGCAGCTATCTCGTTCACCATCTACGTTATTGTTTATGCTGCTGTTTCCACCCCAACCCCCGTTATCTCCTTGGTTCTTTTGGCTATTATCTTCGGTTTACCTGGTTGTCTTATTGTTATTACTGTCAGCTCCTTGCTGTATGTGATTTACTTTTTCATTTATCTTTTTGCATTGCCAATCTGGAACTTTGTTTTGCCATGTTACTCATACTGGAAGTTTGATGACTTCAGTTGGGGTGAAACCAGAGTTGTCCAAGGTGGTGACAAGGGAGACCACAGTAAGGCCGAAGGTCTCTTTGATTCTTCTCAAATTCATATGAGAAGATGGAGAGAGTTTGAACGTGAACGTAGAAACCAAGAGGTTTCGCTTCTCGAAAACGCTGGACAGAACATGATGACTTCTCAAAGCAACATCTTGGCTGTTCCTGACGCTGCATGGGACCCTTCGTCCAACAATGAAAAGCATGAAGAATACTCTGAAGGCTCGTCCAACTAGTTAAACACAGGGGTAATCCTTAGATAAAAGGACATTTGGGTATAAATAAAAAAACACATATACACACTAGAATAAGATATTTTATAAAGTAAAGACTGTAGTAGCAAGTGGGTCATTGCCTTCCAGCAAAGGTTACATCTTTTGGGGTGACGGCCCGTATAGGAAAGTGGTAGTTCGTTCTCTAAAAAATCTAATTGGTTTGGATACTTTGCAAGCAGCATGATGCTACATTTGCCAATCTGCCGATAGTTATGACATGCCGCTGACGGCTTTCTTAAACTTGGGTGTGCCACATCAACATACCACTTCGGTGCACTACTTCAAGGTGGCAGTTGCATCAATGGCTGCAAATGGTACATGGTGATATGCAAACACTAACCCAAAGCTTTTTTTTGTTTCAGAAGCTTGCTATATGAAACGGGCGTACATCGATATGCAAAGGTCAACGTAACCAGCCAAAGTCCTACAGGTACAGGAGGGTAGTGTTTTTCCGAAAGTAGAGAAAGCCAATGTCTACGTTGGGCGGAGGGTGGTAGAAAGGGGAGGTGTATTTTCGTCTCTGTCTGCTTCCCCCCTTCAGTTGCAAGGTAAAGTTCCCTACACCTTGAAAATACGACGCGGATAGCTTGCCCTACGCTAACGAACATGCATGCGCCTAAAAGAGAAAGTGTCCCCCGTTTCCAGGTCCTTTCACAAAGAGTGGTGAAGAGCTCTAATTCACTTGGCCCATGTACACACTCACTTAGCCCTATGGGCACCACCCCCCTTCTTGGTGAAACCAACTTTAAATCCAATTAGGGAAGCTGCAGAGCCGTTGATGCCCTTGGACAACACTAAATTCCTGAGGGAGTAGGCTGGAACGATGGCAAGACCCGGCATACTGCGCCTTATGCATCAATCCAAATATAGACAAATCTTTCAGTATTATCGTTACGTAATA
Source organism: Kodamaea fukazawae (assembly GCA_030572255.1). NCBI lineage: Eukaryota > Fungi > Ascomycota > Pichiomycetes > Serinales > Debaryomycetaceae > Kodamaea > Kodamaea fukazawae. The sequence goes on from JAJLZQ010000052.1 coordinate 28,936, forward strand.
TATGAGTGAGATACGGTTGGAAAATAACACAAATGACCGGGGCACCCGCGTCCCTCGAGTTGAGCAAGGGTCTGAGATAGAACGAAAGGAGTTGGATTGTGCGCCGGTGCGGACAGGGTGAACAATAGGGACCGGTGGTGAGCCTTGAAGCAACGTGGAGGCAAACAATGCTCAAACGCGATCGCTAAAGCACAACAAAAGACTATCGGAGTGACCGAGTGGTGTGCAGTGGAGCTGCATTATTCTCTAACAATCGGGTTTATTCCGACAGCGACATGTCGAAAGACGTCATGGGGTTCAGCCCCTTGGTTACTCTCTGAAAAAACTTCAACTGGCTACAACAGACAAAACATATACTCATATATTTGTAAAACAACCCATATTAAAATAAAAATCCAAGAACTAAAGACATAAATGAAACCGTAAACTTAAATGTACTCTCAAATTGAGATCAATTGGAGTCAACTAATAGTCATTATCAGAGCCGTAGCTGGAGTTGTTAGCCGAAGAAGTGGCAGAACCTCCCTTTTGGATGTACAATTCCTTGAACTTCTTCAATCTCCAGGTGTTGGAGACCTTGTGGAGAGAAGGCTTAAAGGCAGAACCTGGGGTAGCTAAAGCGAACAACATTTTGTAATTAAATATGCGTAAAGATGAACTCATTACTTGAGAGCAAACCCAGACGTATTTATACCAAAGCTTGTGCTTTGTCTAACCAGTGAAAATGTAGGGTTTTCATGCCTAAAAGCAATTGACAGTATACGTTTGTTTACACAAAACCCGCGTGGAAGGCTTATGAAAAATAATTAACGCTCTTTCTATGGGAAGGCAAGACTCGCTTGTAAAAAATAGCACATGCATGCGACCGTTCACCCATGAAATTTCCAGAAAATAATTTGCTGTGCAGCTTAGGCGCTTGGAGGCCTCCGAAAGGCACATTTCGTCCTTCCATTAGAGACACCACCATGTACGGAGAGACACCTCTAGAGCTGAAAAACAACCAAGTGGAAGCGGCCGTTTAGACTATTTAGCTACTATTTATGTTTGAAGCGAGAATTACGCTTGACAAGCGCTTTCGACAGGCCTATTGTTCTTTAGTTGTGGTGTATGTAGCATTGGCACGTACAACGGTAATAATTCGGTTAATCCAGCCGCCTTGTGGACCAATGGTTTTCGCACCTACATTTGCTATTTTCTTAGCAGGGGGTCTCTGGGAGGAGGTATACCAAGGCATGAATAAGTCCGGTGGCCCCAAAGGGTGTTGCTCCACATTGATTCTGTCACCATTACTAATGATGTCATCTGGAATTAATTATCCACCAACCTGTTTTATTTCTTAATCTCTAGCAACCATTGCTCAAGTCCACACATCGTAAAAGAAAAATCTCTTGTGAGTACAAAACGTGGAGATGGAGACGAGCTGCGTCGAAGCCCTCCTACTCTTGCCCCCAGTAACTTCTCAACGAACTAATGGCCTGAGATTAAGTTTAATTGGCAATCAATGCTATCTTTGATCTAAACACAATCGGAGAGAAGATTCTCCAACGGCTGCACCCTGACGCTGTCGTGGTCCCAGCCCACCCTCCGCAAGCTTCGTGATGCCACCGACGCCCACTTGGGTGGATACGTGTTCCTTCATCAAGCGGCCCGCTAATTTTGCTTCTGTAATCTTGGAATACGGCAAATGGAGAAATACGTCTTTTCTTCGGTGGGAATCCCAGGTTGAAAGCGCGCACAAATAAAGTTGCAGTCGCCTGCCTCAGTGTATTTTCACTGTCGACTAAAAGTGATGGTAATTTTACGAGTCAAAGTACAACGGCTTAAGCGCCGCTATTGTGGCGACCCTGGTCAGCCCTCAGTTTCATTGCTCTGCCTTGTCTGCCTGGAGGCTCCGTGGTTCTCGAGGTTGCTGCAACACCTTGATTTGCTGTCACCGACGTCTCGTTTGGGGCTTGCACGCCTTGCACATTGGAATTGCACACAAACTTTTGCAGGCTCACACAAGTCGATCCCTTCGCCGGCACAGAACAATGTCTCCTGTGTAGGCCCCCATTGTTCTCTACAAGCGGGATTCTAGATGGCCCTCGTGCAGAAGACTCGGCATTGCCATGCCTCACACAAAATAGTGTGCTATCCCGGCCAAATCGCTCCGTTTTCCCCCCCTCCCACGCCCTTCAAAATACTGGCTCCAAGAACCTAAATCGCTTGATTGTGTGCTCTCTCTCTGCCCTTTAAAAATTATGGTGGAAAAATATATCTGAGCAAGAACAGATGAAATCTTAATTTTATTCCAGGTGACAGCTTAGAATATCACTTCCTACACCTCGCACCAAGTGAAGGTGAAATTCAGAGACTGTACAACGGCCGTAGCGATCTTTTGCCATGGCCTAGTCATCTCAACAAAAGAAGTCGCCCCGCCATCGGGACGACGTACGCTGGTAGCGCTTACTCTCCTAGACCGCAACCCTTTGTGCAGGAAAACCATGTCTTGAAAAATACTTGGGACACTAAGCGGCCGCGGCGCTCCAATTTCCATTTTAGTCTTATGGAATACATAGCAAAGCTCAGTGACGTAGCGAAGGTCGAGCTGTAGGGAAGAAAATAAAGAATCGGCTCCGAGGCGGCTAGAGTTTCCACCACACGGCCGTCGCGGGAACCAGATAGGCGTCTCCGCTTCTCGCTTTGATACGAGCTTTCGTTAACCTTTGGAGCTTACCAGCCACGGCTCTTAAAAACAAACCACATTCCAACCTTACTTTTCGGCTACAGGACCACATGGGACGGTAGCCCTACTTTGACTATAAAATTTCACGTATTATCTACCTATCTGAGGGCATTTCACAACAGCATCTGAAGCTTAATCTAAATTGACATTCCAAGACGATAGCCCTCTGATAGCCAGAATGCTACAACAGATAAGGTTGCCCGTTTCTCGTCAGTTTGTGCAACACGTGACGCCAACATATCCAACTGGAATACCGTCAGGTGACGCTCATAACTCGTCAGTGTTCGTAGAATTGCATGTTCCGTTGCATGTTGATCGTCTTAACGATATGTGTTTTGAGAATATTCCACCACGAGATTTGTCGGTCTACTTCTCTCGTATTCTTATGTAGCGTGTGCGATGAGCAGCCTTTAGAGGCCGTGCATCGTCTTACTTTGACGCCCGGTTGTTGGGCTTTGACTTGGGCTTGTAATTGTATCCAATTTCACCAACTGGCCTCTATGCGCCTTCAGCCTCTTCACCGGCCCCGAGATGGAGGCACAAGGTAAGAACAACCGGTTCCCCAAATAATCGTGTGCTCCATCAGCGTCTTGGATCTTAGTGATGAGAGAACAAAAAGACAAGCGCAACAACGGCGACGTCTCTTGATGAAGTTACTCAGACACACCTACTGGAGAGTCCTGGAGAGTGACAAACAGACATAACTCCAGCTACTTTCAATTCCCCAAGGCGTCTAGTTTGTGACGGGAGTTCAGCCGCTACAGCTGTGGCACTCCATCTCGTCCGGTAGCGCAGTTTTTTAATGTCACAAACAAAATAGAAAGCCTGCTAGTGAGCGCTACCGAGATCTGGTCACAAATAATCCAATATAATTGGCGGTCTGCTACCAGACCACAAAGGCAAATCTGGGCGATTTCTGGGTCGAAGTGGTTGTTAGGGCCTCAAAAAGTGCTCAAGATATGTTCCAGTTACCGGTCGAGCTGGTGGGCTGCCAAATAGTGAAATGTTTTGCCTCAACGTTGGCGACCCTCCTGCCACCTATATTGAGGCCGGGCACTTGAAACACTCCCAACTTCATAAGATATCGTCACTGCAGCGTCAACTCAAGTGTATGCTGTCGTGAGTTTTCTTTTTTCCGACCGATCTGCCCTTGGCTAGTTTTAGTAGTGCTCACCGTTTGCTGGGTAATACTCATAATTTTTTTGTTTTAATCAGCTATTGTGTACGCTTCGTCCCCTCGATACAATATAATGCTTACTTTAAACGTATTTAGATATTGATCAACATATATTAAATATTGAAGAAAAATTTTGTAGATAAAGGCTAATACACTCCTCTCCGCTGAAAATCATTCTCGTCTCTGGTGCTTTGCTTGGTTTCTGCAAAAGACATGAGGGCACCAACCCGGTAACAGATCACACCCCGGCAAAACAAACTAAGCTTCAAAGTTTGAATGTAGCTTCTTTTACAATTCCTTCTTGTAGTAATTTGGTTAAGGTGTTTGCTTTCCGAATTGCGTCCCTCTCAACTAATTATGTGGGGTTGGTCCGACACTTCCAACTTTGCGTGTAGTTTCAGTTTTCGCAGCCACCACCAATAATTTCCTGATTAGGCAAAGACCTGATTCGACGAGTTCGATCAAAAACTGGGTATCCAAACAAGCCCCACTAAAAGGCAGCCTAGGGTAATAATCAAGGGATGATAGTGAATTCAAATACCTCAAAGAGCTACAAATCACTTTCTGTTACGTTATTTTTATTAACAACTATAATATAAGAAGTAAAAGGAATGGTTTAAACTAAGCTTATACCAAAAATACTGCAGATTTTATGGTAAACCGAAATATCAAACCCAAAGAAGATATAAAAAGGATATCGTTACTGTCATCAACCCCAAGCCTAGACTTCAAATCCATTGAAATGCAGACTAATAATAAAACAAACCAAGCGTGGGAACAAATTTTGGTATACTGAAACACCGTGGTCTCTAAATGCATAATTCTTTTGTAATCAACTAGTTGGCCAATACCCGTTAAGGCGCTACATCCCTAAAATGAGCTGGGGTATGGCGGACCTAGTTATTGTTCCCAAGTTACCAGTTAAGGCGCTTAGTAGTTTCTTCTTCTCTTGGAGCCACCTGCTTGTTGAGCAGCAGCGAAGACAGAGCCGACAGAGCCGGAGGCAGCAGCAGCAGCACCACCAGCAGTGGTGGTGGAACCGTATTGGGCAGCCAAGGCGTTGTAAAGGGAGTTACCGGCAGCTGGGGTAGTGGCAGCTGGAGCAGCGCCAGCAGCAGTGGTGGTTGGCTTTGGAGCAGCTGGAGCAGCGGAGGAGGAACCAGAAGATCCACCCAACAAGGCACTAAGGATACCGCCCAAAGAACCGAAGATAGAACCAGCGTTGTTTTCCAACCAGGTGATGGCCTTAGAAATGTAACCGTTTTGTTCAGCCCAGTTGTACAACTTTTCACCGATAGAGATGGCGTCACCAGCGACAGTCTCAATGAAAGAAAGGGCACCTTGTGGGTCAGCTTCAACCTTGGAGATCAAGTCACCGATAATACCAGAAGAAGAAATGGCGTTCCAGACGGATTCGAGAACAGAAAGGGTGTCTCTCTTAGACAACAATTCTTCGATGTTCAAGTTTTCGAGTTCAGCTCTCTTGGCAGCAACGTATTCGGCAATTTCTCTCTTGGCAGCACCAGAAGCAGCTGGGGCAGCTGGGGCAGCAGATGGAGTAGAAGAAGAACCACCGAAGAAGGATTCAATCAAACTCAAAACGAAGTTCAACAAAGTTGGGATAGCAGAAGTGATGGCGTTAAGCAAGTCCTTGTCGTTGATGAAGTCGTTGAAGATCTTACCGAGCAAACCGGAGTTCCAGATAGCAGACAACAAGGTGGAACCTTGAGAAAGGATAGTTTGCAAGATAGACTTGAAGATGGAGGAGACAGCGGAAGAAACAGCTGGGTCAGTGGTGATGGTGTTCCAGATGTCACCAATGATACCAGAGTTAAGGAAAGCAGTGATCAAGTTACCGATGGTGGAGTCTCTCTTGGCAATCAAAGCAGCCAATTCGTTTTCGTCGGTAGTCAATTCTCTCTTTCTGTTGATGTCGTTCAATTCGTTCAAGTAACCAGTGAAAACTTCGATTTCAGCTCTCTTAACAACAGCCAAGTCAGCTTGTTGGGTGGTGGTGGAAGCGAGTGGGGCAGCTTGAACAGAAGCAATGGAAGCCAAGATGGCCAAGTTGGTAGCAGTGGAAAACTTCATTGTATTCTTGAGTGTTGTGTTGGTTTGTTATCTAAGTTGATGATGATAAAAAAGAACTGTAAAAGTGGTCAAGTGGCTACCTATTTATAATTGAATTGGAAGAATGTTCTACAGTAGGAGTTTTCCTATTTGGGGAAGTATTTTCTTTCACATTAACATACATTATAGGCCCAACTCGATGGTAGGTGTTGCAGCCTTGTGTCCTCGACTTCCTAATGCGGCAGTGATATTAATAGGATGTTCCAAAAAAAATTCCTAATTAGGAAAGCTGGCTCTGAGAGACAATACATGTACTGAATTTGAAGAAAAGAGAAAGTTTAACTGCCGGGGTTTTGATTTTGTCAGCTCTAGTATTGGACTGAATAGGAAAGAAAGCTATTACAAGTCTTCAGACACTTATGGTACACGGTCAAGGCTTTCTGTTTCGGATTTACTGCGACAAGTAGAGAAGAAGTTGGTGCTAGAAGACCAGGTTTTGGGAGGAGAGGGGCTAACCTCGAGGGTCGATCCCCAATTATGTTTATTAGAATGCTACACCCCATTGTCTGTGTTTAAAGTTCCAATAATCCGAGTGGAGTGGACACTACAGGTGCCCCAGAGATCACCTGGAGTCAGAATTACCCGATTAGGAAAGTTGTTGTTTTTGGTGCCTTACCGAATGTGGTGAAGAAACGGTTGCCACAGGGCAAAGGCACAGGCTTCGCACACGCTAGCACTGGCTCTGAAGGAGGGTCAAGAAAAGGGAATGCGCAAGGGGTATGTGCGAGATGGTATTTCGCCACTTCGCAGGCACCTCTATGCCACCACTGTTCATAACACATGGCTCCTGTGACTCTATGTGACGCACTCTGAGATGTTTGAGAAAAGACATGAGCGACCCCAAACTAGAAGTACCGTAGCATGAGCAGCCTTCAAGCTGTGTTTACCATCTTGCACCCCCTCCTCCACTCTCGACACTCGTAAGTACGAGTTCGTAATTTCATGTTTTACGAATGCTGTACATGATGCCATTTTCAGCTGGTTGATTGTGCTCCGCATACACAATTGTCGCTTGCATTCCTCCATGTGCTAACAAAAAAAGTTGCAACTCCAAAGGCGGTGATTGCAAAAAAAAAATAACAAAAGACAAAAGGAGAGGATTGTGATGCTAAATTTGGAACGAGGGAGGTGTCAAGGTGGTCGGGTGAGGGAGGATACCTAAGTCGACCCCACATTGCTCCTGGAGGCACTTGAAAGCGTTGCCCTGCAAGATTCTCCCAAAGTGGAAGGGGGGACTCGTAAAAAGCCATCCCTGCTGGCGGAGATTTCACCTTTCATCCAGAGATCCACAAAACAGCTCTTTCCAGCGAATTACATTCCTGGTGGTGTAGCCCCTCCTTTGCGCTGGCCATCCCCACTGCCATCTTGACACTGGATATTCGACTAGACCGTGATTACCCAAATAGGCAATTTTGATGTTTTGGAAGGGCAGGACGAAATGTAAGAGGAGAAAGACAGTGAGGCTGTCTATGCAGAACAAACAAACGCTTTTCTATTTTAGGCTGTCAAAACTTTCAGAATAAGGTAGTAGGCGACGTTTCATTTCACGTGCAAGAGCGCTAAAACGGCGGGACTCGACCCAATCTCCCAAAGCAGCAAAAGCACAACCGGGTATTGCCCTGTTTTCTGTCTGGTTGGTGCGGATTTGTGGATGCCTGGCGGCACAGACAGGCTCCACACCCTTTCGTAACCACAGGCTGGCACTCCTTTTCCATCTGGACCGAACAAACTCGCTGATTGTGGCACCACTGTGGTCCCTTCGAGAATTTATCGTGCAAATCACCTTGGGTGTTAAGTAGTTGGGCACCGCCCACGCTGAAACCTTTTTTTTGGCCAGCTTCCCACCGTCGACTGCCAGCCAGAGAAGCAACCCACGGACTCGTAGCTCTCATCTCCAATTCCAGGACACTCCTGTCCAGCGCTTTCTACAAGGATATTGCTGTTTTAGGCTAAACTATAAATCCGGTCTGCCATATTTCAGCACCAAGGCTCCGTTGTGAATAATGGTTTCAAGACATTGCCTAAGCCGGCAGGCAGAAAACCTTCCCCTGCAGACAGACAAGCGTCTGCTAGCGAGCGAGCGAGCAGGCGAGCAGGGTCCCGTGAGTGCGGTCGCGTGACTTAACTTATCTCATGGGACGTCCTGCACGCAAATAAGGTTTTATCAAATCACATGAATACTAATTATGCGCTCGCGAGATCTCTGGCTCCACGGCTAGACGCGCGGAACCTTACAGCGGACGACAGGATCCGCCGTTGGGAACCCACTCCTTAAAAAGGACACGTCGTGGTCTTGTTCCTCGAGAAACAAGTACAGGTGGGTACCCTGGCACCACAGCACGCTAAAGCAGGCACGAAAGCGACTTTCTCGCTTCGATAGCCTCGAACGTTGTCCAACCGTTACACGTGTAATAGCGATTACGAGATGAGATAAATAAGAGAAAAAAGAAAAAAAAGAAAAAAATGTGCCAATCCAAAGAGGCAACGGGTGGGTTTATAAAACCGCAGTAAATTCGTACAAATATAAAATTTATTGACGCTACAGTATGAGTTCCACTAGTACATCTGTTAGGGCTACGAGTAGCGAGACCGAGAAGGCTGGTCCTAGATCCGGCTTGAAGACTGTTGACACTTTGGGTAAGGAGTTCAAGGTTCCAGACTACACCATCAAGGACATTTTGAGTGCCATTCCAAAGCACTGTTACGAGAGATCCTTGGTCAGATCGATGGGATACGTTGTCCGTGACATTGTTCTGATGACCGCGATCGGATACGCCGGACACTGGTTGATTCCTCAGATCCAGATTGCTGGGCACGAGACCTTGTCGTGGGCCGTTAGAGGTGCTGCATGGATGCTCGAGTCCTACCTCATTGGTCTTTTTGGCTTTGGCTTGTGGATTTTGGCCCACGAGTGTGGCCACGGTGCTTTCTCCGACTACCAGAACGTCAACGACTTTATCGGGTGGGTCTTGCACTCGTACTTGATTGTCCCTTACTTCTCCTGGAAGTACTCCCACTCCAAGCACCACAAGGCCACCGGCCACATGACCAAGGACATGGTCTTTGTTCCTTACACCAAGGAGGAGTACTGTGAAGCCCACGGCGCCACCAAGATTAGCGACATTGTCGAGGAGTCCCCAATCTACACCTTCCTTGTCTTGCTTTTCCAACAATTGGGTGGTTTGCAGTTGTACTTGGCCACCAACGCTACCGGTCAAGTTTACAAAGGCTTCTCCAAGCCTGCCAAGTCCCACTACGCCCCAAGCTCCCCAGTCTTTGACCCCCACCAATGGTGGTACATCATCTTGTCCGACATTGGTATCTTGTTGACCTTCACCGGTGTCTACCAATGGGCCAAGGTCTTTGGTACCTTCAACATGATGATCTTGTGGTTTGTCCCATGGTTGTGGGTCAACCACTGGTTGGTTTTCGTCACCTTCTTGCAACACACCGACCCTTCCATGCCTCACTACGCTGCCTCCGAATGGACCTTTGCCCGTGGTGCTGCTGCCACCATTGACCGTGACTTTGGCTTTGTTGGCCAACACATTTTCCACGACATTATCGAAACCCACGTTTTGCACCACTACGTCTCCCGTATTCCTTTCTACAACGCCAGAGAAGCCACCGAGGCTATCAAGAAGGTTATGGGTGACCACTACAGATACGAAGGTGAAAACATGTGGCTCTCCTTGTGGAAGGTCATGAGAGCTTGTCAATTTGTCGACGACGACAGTGAAGGTGCCAAGGGTGTCTACATGTTCAGAAACATTAACAACATCGGGGTCAAGCCAAAGGATTAAGTTGATAGATTTACAATAGATTTTGAAGTTTATGTATGTTTTAGGTTTTAAATGAGTGATTTCTGATTGAGTAAACCAACCTGTAGATGAAGTAATGACTTAGACTTGTAGCAAGCAGATGTGGAACCGAAAACCAAGCAGGTATTATTACAACAAATGATTAAATGGTTATTATCGGGGGCTACCCCTAGAACATACAAGCTCTATTTCCCATGCACTTAATTTTTCAATTTGGGTGCAAAATTCTAAAAAATCAGACAAACAGGTATCATCTACATTGTTCTCAGTTTTACTCTTCCAAATGAGTTGATGCCAGTAGTCTTGTCATCTTTAAAACAGTTTCATGAATTGACACACTTGTCTACAATAAGAACAACAAAGACTGCCATTTGGCGAATCTGCCGTACAGTAAAAAATCCAAGTCAGCTGATTCCTGTACATAGACTCGACGGTTCCACCAACCACGTTGATCTGTCGACTACAGCTTGAAGGAAAGACTTTCTCTGAAAAGTGCTTTATTTGGATCAAAAGGCCATTCAAATTCCAGCTCTAACGTTCCCAGAAAGACATCTTTTCTCCTGTGTAGTCCTTTCTCCGTCTTAACTCATACACACATTTAGCCAACCCATTTCTCGGTTATAATTTTCAGAGACTCATCAGAAAAATTTCAGCAATGATGTTGCGTAACTTCAGACTTGGTATCAAGCCAAGGTTCCCGCTCCGTCGTTTCTTTCATGCCCAGCCTCTTGCGGAGATCCCCAAGACATACGAGGGAGAAAAGGAGATTCTTGATAAGATCAACGAGTCGCTTCCTGAGTCCGATTTGTCGTATGCCACGAGAATGAGAAACATTGGTATCTCTGCCCACATTGACTCTGGTAAGACCACCTTCACCGAACGTGTTTTGTTCTACACTGGACGTATCAAGGCCATCCACGAAGTCAGAGGTCGTGACTCTGTCGGTGCCAAGATGGACCACATGGACTTGGAAAGAGAAAAGGGTATCACCATTCAATCTGCCGCTACCTACTGTTCCTGGGACAAGGACGACAAGAACTACCACTTCAACTTGATTGATACCCCGGGCCACATTGATTTCACTATTGAAGTCGAACGTGCCTTGAGAGTCTTGGATGGTGCTGTTCTTGTTGTTTGTGCTGTTTCCGGTGTCCAATCCCAAACTGTCACTGTTGACCGTCAAATGCGTCGTTACAACGTTCCTCGTATCACCTTCATCAACAAGATGGATCGTATGGGAGCCAACCCATTCAGAGCCATCGAGCAAATCAACAACAAGTTGAAGACCCCTGCTGCTGCCATCCAAGTTCCTATTGGTGCTGAAGACAAGTTGAAGGGTGCCGTCAACATTATCGACCGTGTCGCCATCTACAACGAAGGTGAACAAGGTGAAGAATTGCGTATCACTCCTGAAATCCCTGCTGACTTGGTTGATCTTGTCGAAGAAAAGAGAGCTTTGCTTATCGAGACTTTGGCAGATGTTGACGACGAAATGGCTGACTTGTACTTGGAAGGTGAAGAGCCTACTGTTGAACAAATCAAGGGTGCCATTAGAAGAGCTACCATTGCCAGAAAGTTCACCCCTGTTTTGATGGGTTCTGCCTTGGCCAACAAGGGGATCCAACCTGTTTTGGACGCTGTCGTCGACTACTTGCCTCAACCAAACGAAGTTTTCAACACTGGTTTGGACATTTCTTCTGGTGAGGAAAAGCCAGTTACTTTGGTTCCTCTGAACACTGCTCCTTTTGTTGGTCTTGCTTTCAAGTTGGAAGAAGGCTCCTACGGTCAGTTGACTTACATTAGAGTTTACCAAGGTAAGTTGAAGAAGGGTCAATACATGACTCACCTTAAGACTGGTAAGAAGGTCAAGGTTTCGAGATTAGTGAGAATGCACTCCAACGATATGGAAGACGTCAACGAAGTCGGTGCTGGTGAAATCTGTGCCACTTTTGGTATTGACTGTGCCTCTGGTGATACCTTCTGCTCTGCTCAAGGTGAACAACAGATTGCCATGTCTTCGATGTTTGTTCCAGAAGCAGTCATCTCTCTTAGTATTGCACCAAAGCTGAAGGACAACGGTGCCTTCTCCAAGGCCATGAACAGATTCCAAAAGGAAGATCCAACTTTCCGTGTCAAGTACGACCCCGAACTGAAGGAAACCGTCATCAGTGGTATGGGTGAGTTGCACTTGGAAATTTACGTTGAAAGAATCAAGCGTGAATACGGTGTTGAGTGTGTTACCGGTAAGCCTCAAGTCTCCTACAGAGAAACCATCACCCTGCCAACCACCTTTGACTACACCCACAAGAAGCAATCTGGTGGTGCTGGTCAATTCGGTAGAGTCATTGGTGACTTCACCCCAATGGAAGCTGAAAACAAGTTCTCCCACCACATTGTTGGAGGTAAGATTTCTGAAAAGTACTTGCTTGCATGTGCCAAGGGTTTCGAAGACTGTTTGGAAAAGGGTCCATTGATTGGACACAAGGTTCTTGGTGTTCACATGCACGTTAACGATGGTGCCACCCACACGGTTGATTCCTCGGAATTGGCTTTCAAGGCTGCCACCGCCGGTGCTTTCAGACAAGCCTTCTTGGCTGCCCAACCCGTCATCTTGGAACCAATCATGTCTGTTGAAGTCAGCGCTCCAAACGAGTTCCAAGGGTCTGTTGTTGGTTTGATCAACAAGTTGGGTGGTATGATCTTGGACACTGCCAACTCCCAAGACGAATTTACCGTCACCGCCGAATGTTCCTTGAACCTGATGTTTGGTTTCTCCACTCTGTTGAGAGCCTGTACTCAAGGTAAGGGTGAGTTCTCCTTGGAGTTCTTGAAGTACTCTCAAACTTCTCCTCAATTACAAAGACAATTGATTGAAGAAGCTGCAAAGAAGAGCAAATAAACCTGTAGATAGCTGTATTTAGAATTGTACATACAAAGATTATGATAGTGTAGGTTACTGTGTGAAGTGTGAGAGTTCGTGAGTCAAAGAGAGCTAGGGTGTCAGAGAGAGCTAATGAGTAGCAGAATGTAGAAGACTAGAAATTATAGAACTAAGACGAGAGCGGGAGAACGCAAGGACTGGCTAAACAATCAGATGGGAGTTCGTGAACTTAGACGGCACTTGTAGTCGTCTCTAAAGAATCCGATACGGCTCCCGGAACAGACAAACAAAAATGTTTACCTAAAGCTACTAGTCCCAGTTAAGTGTGGTCTACAGTATATCAAACATTTTTGCATACATTAGTTTACATCTAGATACCCACCAAGATAAGAAACAACTAGACCCATCTAAGGCAAATCATATGAGATGGTCTACACCATGTCTTTTCAATACCATTCATTAAGGAGAAAATATCATGTAAAAACTAGAGTACACATTTATAAAACAACGACAGTTCTACCCCAATTTTGTTTAAGCCTTGACAGCCTTACCAGCCAAAGATCTTTGCTTCTTCAAAACAACAACTTGGAATCTTTCGAAGTCGTTCAATTGGGATCTTCTTTCTCTGGCAGCAATCTTCTTAGCCCAAGCGGTGGCGTTCCACTTAGAATCGATTTCGGCAGCAGCCCACTTCTTAGCAACGGTCTTGCTCTTAGAACCTCTTGGCAAGTTTGGCAAGACGATTTGAGTCAAGGTGACCTTAGCTAAAGGAATGGCTTGTCTGGCAATCTTTGGACCGTCAATCAAGACTCTCTTTTGGTCAATGATTTCAACAATAGTGGCCAAGTCCTTGTTGTTAATCAAAACAACACGACCTAACTCAACTAATCTCCAGTTAGAAGCTTTGACGGTGGTTTGTGTGGACATCGTGTATATACTGTTCTATGAAGTGACCTTTGAATTAACTTGAAAAGATTTTTTTTCGCCAGACAGAATCCTCTCGCGGGCACTAGACACCTGAAAATTTTTGGTGCGATGAATTATGTCAGCACTTACGTAAGTCGTTATCCAGCGCGGTTTGTGTTGCACTTGAGGTTTTCTACATTTCGCGGACTAGGGCTGGAACCCTAACACGTTGGTGCTTGTGCGTGATCTCCACTTTCCCACACCACTCGCTCATATAAATACTTTGATGGATCGCTCTTTTGGCTCAACCAAACATAATTTGTATGTTACATGATGACTTATAATTTGCGTTCTAGAGTGTCCCCTTTGAAACATGCCTAGTTTCTTCAAGAGGGGCCACAGTATGCGACCAACCATTTGTCTGATTCATACTAACAATTGAAGATTAGGTGTTGAAATTTGGAGAAATAACCTACAAAGGTTAGTTAACGGGTAGTTTACTTTCCTCACACAATCACCTTTTATAGTTACAGGTGATTGTTTGTGGGTGGTTTGCACTATCTTTCTAGTATCGAGAATTGACCGTACTGGTCTATGTAGCAAGGGCCTACTCTCTGAGCGTTGGACGGCTCCTTCAATCGTCCATATGTCTTCCCGTATACTCGCTGGTACGAGAGATAGGACGTAGGTGCCGATCGATTACGTAAGACATCACAAATCACTTTTTGCAGCTAGTGTTGCTAGCCATGTAAGGCCAACGGGCCCGCCATTACTTCAACTAGTGAGTTGTGAAAGATAAGTACAGTGTGCCATGGGATATAACCGTTAGCTCAGCGTAGACGTTTTTGGAGACTGTGGCTTGAAGTAGGTATACGATCTTGTTCTCGTCTAAAACCAGCTGGCAAATAGTATCGACTTGAAACAGTGGTGTCAAATGTCGGGTAACATTCTGTTAGGAGCTATTTGATGCTCTGCATGCCGTAATTGCCATCGCCAGTGGTTGTTATCGTGAGTTAATGCTGTATTTGACAGTCTACATTGAATGGCGATGCACCTCTACTTCTTGCAATTCTTCTCTACCACCAATGCCCTACTCCCATGCCATTCTCTAAACGGCTAATACAAGGTCCAAGCCCGCAATCGCATATTCCTCTAGTTTCTTCAGCTGTCTGCCCCGCCTAGACGTCCCTAAGTATCCACACTGAGTCATCATCTGAGTCATGGAACGTGTCGTTGACTGTGGATGTCGCGTTGAAGATGTCGCCCTGCAACGAAAAATTTCTATATATGTATCATACGTTCAGGCAAGTTAGATACCTATCGAAAGTGTCAGTTATGTCCAAAGTACAACAACCACAATGGCATCAGCCGTCCACCAATGGCACTAAGCAAGTGATCCAATTGTACAACTCACTTACTCGTACCAAAACCGAGTTTATTCCTAACAAGCCTGGCCACATCACCTGGTACTGCTGTGGTCCCACCGTCTACGATCACTCTCATATGGGACACGCCAGAAACTATGTCAGTACTGATTTAAACAGACGTATCTTGCAAGACTATTTTGGCTACAACGTCAAGTTTATTCAAAATGTGACTGATATTGACGACAAGATCATCATTGCCGCTCGTCAAGCCTACTTGTTTGAAACCAAGATCGAGAAGGTTTACGATTCTGTCACTGAAGAGTTGTTGAACAAGTCTCGCACCTACTTGTCTGACTACATAGCCAAGAACTTGCCCGAATTCACTGGTGACGTCTCCGACTTTGCCAAGTGGGCCTCCACTGTCGACACTGCCGCCATTGCCAAAGAAAAGCCAAAGTTCCCAATGTACGTAAAGGCAGCCACCTCTGCCCATGCAGCCATCTTTGGATCTTCTCGCGAGTTGCCACAATATCTCGAGCAGGTCAAGGAAGTGTCTATGCCAGCCTTGGACAAGGAGTTTGGTCACAGCGTCAACGACCCATCTATCTTTAGAAAATTGCCATACTTTTGGGAAAAGAAGTTTGACGAGGACATGGCTAGATTGAATGTTTTGCCATCCACCGTTACCACCCGTGTGTCTGAATATATCCCAGACATCATCGAGTACGTCGAGAAGATCATTTCGAATGGGTTTGCTTACGCCACCAGCGATGGATCTGTCTACTTTGACACCACCAAGTTCGAAAATGATCCAAGTCATGACTACGCAAAGTTACAACCATGGAACAAGGGGGACATGTCATTGATCAATGACGGTGAGGGCTCCTTAAGTGTGGGTGCTCAAAAGAAGAACCCCGCTGATTTCGCTTTGTGGAAGGCCTCCAAGCCGGGTGAACCAAGATGGCCATCGCCATGGGGTGAAGGTAGACCGGGATGGCACATTGAGTGTTCTGTCATGGCATCCGACATTGCGGGCTCCAACATGGACATTCACTCGGGGGGTGTAGACTTGTGCTTCCCACATCACGACAATGAGTTGGCACAATCCGAGGCCTTCTTTGACAATAAGCAATGGGTCAACTACTTCTTGCACAGTGGTCACTTACACATTCAAGGACAAAAGATGTCCAAATCCCTCAAGAATTTCATCACCATCGAACAAGCATTAAAAGACTTCACATCTAGACAGTTGAGATTGGTGTTTGCTTTGAGTTCGTGGGACAAGCCCTTGGACTTCAAGGACTCGCTCATCCACGAAGTCAAGTCATTTGAAGGTACCATGTCCAAATTTTTCACCAACGTGCGTGCATTAAACAGCGACTACAAGCACAAGCTTGCCGAAGGCGAGGTTGTTTCCAAGAGACTTTCCAGCGTTGAAAAGCAATTGAGCGCAGACTTGGAGTTGGCTCAAGAAGAAGTCCACAATGCCTTCTCGGATAACTTATCGAGCAGCGGTGCTTTGAGAAGCATGCAAGAGTTGGTCACCAAGTCCAACACCTACATCCAACAGACTACTACCGGTAAGGTGGAGTTGAGAATTGACGTGTTGTTGCAAATCACCCGTTGGATTTCCAAGATCTTGAACGTTTTGGGATTTGAGATTAGATCGGATAAGTTGGGATGGGTGGACGAAAGCGGCAAAGAGGGGTCTGGAGCCGGTTCCGCCGAGGACGTTGCCATGCCGTATGTCAAGGCTTTGTCGCAATTCAGAGACACTGTGCGTCTGCTTGCTATCAACAAGGCTGACTTGAGCGAGTTCTTGAAGGCCACCGACTCGATCAGATCGGACTTGATCCAGTTGGGTGTGTCGCTCGACGACCGTCCCAACGGGTCTGCCTTGGTCAAGTTTTTGAACGAGCAAGAGATCCAGCAGTTGGTTGCACAGCAAGAGGAGAAAGAAAGAGCCCTTTTGGAAAAAGCAAAGAAGAAGGAAGCACAGGCTGCAGCAAACGCCAAGAAGGAGCAAGAAAGATTGGCGAAGATGAAGATCAATCCCGCCGAGATGTTCCGGGACACTCTGCTCTACTCGCTGTGGGATGAGCAAGGATTACCTGTGACGGACTTAAATGGAGAAGAAGTTTCTAAGTCCATGAAGAAGAAGTTGCTAAAGCAATATCAGCAACAAGAGAAGCTTTACAAGGAGTACTTGGATTCACAAAAGTAAAGCAACTAGGAGGGGATCTATGCGCATACCCGACTCGGACGACACATCCGAGGATGCAGTGGAATTAAGTTATCTGCTGGTTTTACATGAAATCCTAATCTTTTCAATCTAAGGCCACTTGTGGCTGATACCCTGCTAGTCGCTTAAGGCGCTGCTAATCTTCTCGCCGTGCCCTCGTTGCAGAAGTTGGACCACTCTAATTATAGTAATATACATAGCCCGTATTTCAATTATCCTGTCATGCGCGGTGTCAAAAAACGACTCTCGTCACGTCTCATGCGGGCAGTAGAGGCACCGTGAGGCACAAAAAAGCACCCAACCTTGCTGCAACAGTGGAGAGGGTTGCAAAAGAGGGCGCACGTCAAGGAACACAGCACACTGCTCAACAAAACGGGCTTTGGCGGCTAAACCAACGCAGGAGAGGGGTAGGTCCGGGTTCCTGTGGATTCTTCCACCTCGTCACGAATTCGGGAAAGAGGCGTTTTCGCAGCCACCGGGACCCCAGTCGCAAGGAAAATATACCAACAATAGAAAACAATTTCATAATCCACGACCGTGGCGATACCCGGAAAATCCGAATATAAGAAGGAGCTGTTTCCGCCCCAATCCTACTCATCATCCATAGAGATAACTCAAAAAATCAAAATCAAACATGTCTGACCTTATTAGTGATGTTCTTGGTGTCTTCAGCACCGTTACTGCCGGTGCTGTTTCCGTTGGTGACAAGATTACTTCTGCCGCTGTTGTGGAGTTCCAAACCGTTACATCGGACGCTGCTGGTGCGCTTACCACCTTGACGTCTGAAGCCGTCGAAATCAACTCTAAGATCACCTCGCTCGCCGTGAGCGACTTTGAGTCCGTCACCTCCCAGGTGGCCTCCGACGCCTCGGACCACCACTCGGACAGAACCTCCATCAGAAGCTCTGTGGAATCCAAGGAAAGCTCCATTGATGCCTCTGTTGCCTCCAAGCTTAGTTCCATCCACGAGTCTGTGTCTGAACTCCGTTCTTCGGTGCGTTCCTCCGTGGCTTCTGCACATGGTAGCACAACGACTGTCTCTGGCTCTGCTGCTGCCACCTCTGGTGCTAGTTCTGCTGCTAGCTCCGCTGCCAGTTCTGCTTCCAGATCAGGTTCCAGCTCTGCTTCCCAAGCCTCCGCCTCAGCTAAGTCCTCCTCCTCCAGTGCGGCTTCTCACAACTTGGAACCATCCGGTTCCTGGAAGAAGGCCATGTTGGTGACTGGTTTGGTTGGTGTCTCCTTCATTGTCAACATTCTCTAAGAAGCTTGGTAATTGCCCAGTGGGTGATACTGACAAGACTTGCATGTTAAGATTCATGTTCTTTGCTGCAAATCCGTGAATGCAACGGAAGATGTCCATGACTTTCTGTGGATTGCTTCTCGTGTGTCTTGTCCCTACGCCTATGTACGTTTATATGAGAATATGGAATTTATGTAACATTAAGTGTGAAATTCTGTATACCATTGAAAGTGGTGCTTGTAGAAGTTCAAATCACATTGTGGCTCTTTTCGTGGTGGCTGTCGCTCTCGTAGTTGGCCCCAGAAATATCAACGCTCACTACCAAAGCTAAGATTGGAAATTTCTCAGCGTTAAAAAAACAACGTGTTAGAATGTTTAACTTAGTCAACCGTTTCCAGACCATAGGGAACCAGTTCATAACATCACTGATAGTGCTTCTGGCTGTTGTTGTGTTGATTACCCTTCTCCAATTGAACTTTGACAAGGTTTGGTCTATTGATTCCACCTCCATATCAAACATCCGCCCATCAGCCAACCTCAGAACATCGTCTACTTATGGGGCCGTCAACCGTAAGCCAAAGGAAAACAGCAAAATAGAGTTTGATTTGGACGCAGACTTGTCCTCTTTGTTCAACTGGAACACCAAGCAGGTGTTTGTCTACTTGACTGCAGAATACCCAGGGAAGAACGAGGGTTCGCTGAACAAAGTCACCTACTGGGACCATATCATTACCAGCAAGGATGATGCCGTTTTGTCCATCAAGAACCAAAAGTCCAAGTATGCAGTATGGGACACGGAAAAGTCCTTCAGAGCCAGAAATGCCACCGTCAAGTTGGAATGGAACATCCAACCATACATTGGTCCTTTGATCTTTGGTGAAACCGACACTCCTACAACATTTACCTTTGCTTTACCTAAAGAAAAGAAGAAGAATTGATTCTCTATTAAAGTGGTGTATATACAAGATGCAACGTAATTTTCTTTGATGTGTGTAAAGTGTTCACAGCATGAACACTATAGTGTAGCTTTCTGATTATTGTCTATCATCAATGACGATATCAATGTATGTCATTATGCCTGCTACTAGACTCTCCTAGTATCTCTCGTTTCTATGCTTTGTCGTCAACAAGGCGTCCAACGTTCTTGCCTTTCTCTCATCAAAACCTTCCACACGGCTTGCGGGAATGATCTGATCGACGGCTGCCCTGAAAAATCCTTTTCTAATACGGGCCAAATTATTGTACATGAGGAACTCGACAGTTTCCGGGTACTCGTCCATCAACAAGAACGCCTTCTGCTTGTCGTCACCAGCATACTCGTTGATGGCCAACCACAACTTGTGGCTGTTTCTCGGACTCAATCTGTGTCGTACGGAAAAGCTCCTCTCTGGGTTGAAAAACAGCGGAATGTCTTCAACTATTTCCAGAGCTGTCAACTTGCCGGCTTCAAGGTCCTTTCTGTTTTCTTGGAGAAGCTTCTCCAAGTCCTCCTCAGAGCTATCGTGGGGTTGCTCGGTGACATGATAGTACTCATTCAACTGCTTGTATTGCAGCTGGACCTGATCAAACCCATGCATTTTGGCCGCTTGACCAATGGCAATCTTGTACATTTGTTGAAGAAGTCTCATGAGACGAATCTCCACGTAGTTCCCATTGATCAAGTAGTTTTCACATGCCTCGAGAATACTTCTGAGAGCCTCATGATCAAGGTGTGTTTGAAATATCTTTTCAAACAATGCATTGTACTGTTTCCCTGACAACTTAATGAAGCTGGAGTTGCACTCTTCAAGAATCAACTTGGAGCTCTCAGCCTTGGCAATAGATATTTTCATCGTGATCAATTGACGGAAAGTATGGACTAGTGATGAAGGTACGGTAGGACTCTCTTCAAACGGATACGTTTGAGTGTATGTTGACACAATCTTTCCAATATCGGTCAATCCAGTCTGGATTAATGCAAGTGCAAGCTCGTTGTTGTTCTGCTGTTGGTAGATTTGGGACATCTCCTTATAAACAGTGAATTTAAATGCAAACAGAAGCTTCTGGCCCAACACAGTCTTCATTTGGTTGAAGAAGTTGGCCAAGAGTTGGTTGTTTCCATCGTCCAGAGTACTGCTGACATATGCTGACACAATTTGACACAAGTCCACAGCCGAATCGAACAAGGCAAACTTGGATGTCAACTTCTTTGGCGTCGAATTCTCCAAGGACAACCCGTTCATCTCAAAAATGGAGCTCAACAACTTTCTGGAGTTAGCTCCGCCTGTGTTGCCCTGTTGATCCAAAAAGATAAGTGCTTTCATCAATGATACATAGGTGGATGGAGTGATGTCGACCCTTTCTTCGGCCATACGCCTGTACACCGAAAGCACTTCTGTGAAACTTTCGTAGCTTCCATCCCGGACTAAATGCTGCAATATTGGTGTGAAATGAAACTCGCTCAACACCTCACGTTCTTTGGCTAACTTCAATGTATTGGAAGCGTCAGATAGCTGGTTTTTTTGCAAGTAGAAGTGAATGATTTCAGAGTAAATCCTGGGTCCTCCGTACATGTTAATAATTTCACGGGCATTGAACATATCTGCAATGAAGGTTCTTTTGAGCTTAATGAATTCTTTTTGAACAGACTTCAGAAGGGCACTTTCCCAGAATCTATAATTCTTCAACTGCACAGCAAATACTTCGGAGTTATTGAAGGGCACATCAGAAACCTGGTGGGCCTTAAATATCATCTCATCGGCCCTGTCAAACAAATCCAAGTTGGAATAGGCACTAGCCAAACTTTTGTAGAATACATAGTCACACAAGTCGTATTTCCTAGCCGTCTCGTAAACCTCTTCTACCGAGATGATGCTATAGTTTTTGGAAGCAAAAACTGCCAATTTGCCTAAGGTGTCAGATGAAAGGAGTTGTGCTCCCAATTTGTCCTGTTCTTTGCAAGTTTGGCGCATGAACTCCATTGTTTCTTCCAAGTCACTCGACTTAAAGTATATTTTGAACATTAAGGCATAAAGCTTTCCAGAATGCTCGGTAGAATATTTCAAGTACTCAGCAAAGCACTCTTTGGCACCTTCGAGATCGTTATCATAGACCCTACTGTTGATCAATGCTGAAAAGATAAGTTCGTTTGGTTGCAAGTTTCTCTTTTTCAACTGACTGAAAAGCAAATCAACTTGTTTTCTAAAACCAACTTGTGCTAATGCTTTCATGACAACCACATAATGTTCGATATATGGCAAGTTTCCCTTACCGTACATGTCTTCGAATTGTGACTGCAACAACCTCCAGTTCTTGGTCTCGTCGCTGACTCTCAACAAGACCTCCATTTGGTCTTCGTGGTGGAGGCTGGCATGTTGAGCGTATAAGTCAACACAGTCTTGGTAGAGTTTAAGGTTGCACATGGCAGTCATGGCACTTGTCAAGTCTTTGTAATGTAATCGAATGTTCAGGTTGAGCTTATACTTCCAAATGTTCAAGGTGTTATTAGGAGACACTTGTTTGATGTGATGCATGGCCAGAGTTAAGAAGTTGGACTTTTTAGGTAATATTTCACACATTCGATTGGTATGATCCAAAAAGTTCAATTTGTATGGTGTGGCCATCAACTTGATGACTCTGGAGTATGGGCTATACTCATCGTTGATATAAAGAAAATGTTCATCGCCAACGTGCCTCGTCAATTCAATAAAGAGTTCATAAAAGTAGAATCTCTCTTCGATTCTTGTAGTGTTCAACACACCGGCGTGTATGAATTGACTTAGCATAAGTCGTTTCGCGTGTGTTGTCTTATCCTCTCTATGCAACCAACTCACCAAACCCGGCTTGTTGAAAGTTATTCTTCCGTACAGATCGTACTTCAACTGGAAGGTGACTGCTAATTCGTCAGCCCATGACCTTTCTTGAATCTTCAACTCTCTATAAACTGGCAAAATGTGAGATTCGTAAAGGTGGTAGTTACGTGTGTTAATAATCATGTGGATCAACTTGTCTTTTCTGTGCAATAACTTGTCTTGTAGCTCGAGGAATCCATTCAGCCTTGGCTTCTCAAATATTTGTCTCCATAAGTCGAAGATTAACTCTATGACGGCAGGATCTTGAAAACCAGTGGCGGCTTCGATCAAATTGTCCATGTTTGCAAATATAGCTGCCTGTTGGTCTTGGTCCAAGCCGGTCAATTTCAGAACAAAGCCCAAATATCGTTCTCGCAACTCCTCGTCGTGTATTAATTTGTGGGACTGTGAATAGTAGCCGTCCAAGAAGACAGACAGATCAATGTCTGGCACGAACTTTGGTGCGTTGATGGTAGCCTTGGTAGTGCTAATGCTTGTAGTAATTGGGAGTTTTGAAGATAAAAATCGTATGCTATGAGGTTGTGGTCGAGTGTATCGATACCGAGCCAACCTGCTCATGAACCGCGCAGGGATTGTTCGTACTAATGTTCGTGGTTTCATTATATTTGGTTCATGGGTTGGTGTTGGTTGGTGAAAAAATTAAAAACTTGTGAGAAAAGAGATGAAGACTTAACGTTTGTAGGACACAGGATCTTAAACAAAGCAAGCAACAAGAAGGCTTTTCCGTATTATATGAGGTCATAAAAACACTACAAGACTGCTGCCTCCACCTAGGCACTTTATAGTACGAGAATGTGAAGAGTAGTAACGATAGCCCGTCATTGGTAGTCGCGGCTCTTCTTTGCCAATGGTTCCAATATAGAGGCCTGAAAATCTGGTGATTTCTTGAGCTCGGTGACACAATAATCACTAGTTTAAGCTACCTAGTTGTGTGAACTCAAGATAGCAAGCGTAATTCGTAGTCTACAGGGAACAAGGAGGCATGGCGACTCACTACAACGGGTGAAAATGCAAATCGTCAGAGTCATTAAATCAGTTTTTTGGTTTTGTAGTCAGTGGGTCTCCCCTCGTACAGTGTGAATATTTTGGAATCATCATAGAAATGCATTTTCAACACCTTTTGGATTCGACGCTAGTCACTATAAATTGTTAGAAAATATTCCATCAATAGAATTGTAAATCAGTTAGGGACCTATCATCAACTCCCATCCACCAGCAGCTATAAAAATGTACACAATAGCTGCAGCTCCTCCCCAAAATGTACAAGGGAGGGATGGACGGGGTGGTTATGTCCGCCCGGTCGACAAGTATCCTCATCTAAACAATCTCAAGCGTGAATAGAAACTTACTCTTCAGGATAGACATCCAGAAATGATGCACTCACATTCATATACAATGCAATACAACATACTGCTTGAAGAAAGCTCATACAAGGCTGAAACTTAACGATAATGCATTTGTCAACATGGATCATTCAGTCGGAACAATTGGTAAAATGCAAATAATCACCGCAATCCTATGAATATGCTGTATATGAATGTATTTGAATGTGGATGTATCATTTGTGGTGGTATTTGGAAAGGAAAAAATTTTGATGCTACTTTTCTCTCGTATTTATACTGGCGATGGGAATGATATTCCTGGTACAGCGCACGACCTACTATTAGGGCTCCAAAGTGATGCATTCACAGCAGCACAGCACACAAGATAAAGGAGGATGTTGCACCCGTATACAAAAGCTCGAGCATATTTTCTTAAAAAAATTTACATAACCTATACCTTTATGCCAAAGAAACTAATCTTGACGACCACAGTGAAGAGAAAGTGAGCCAAAACCAAACCTCCGAGAATAATGTAAGTCTGTCTGTTGGAGGCTTCGGTTTCGCCATTGTTAATCAAAAGGCAATTGCTCTTCACAGCAGGGAAAACCTTTGAGACGTTACTCAAGCCAGTGACTATACCACTGAGTAAGACTATTGCCCATTCCAACAAGTTCAATAAAAAGTGGTGAGTTTCTTTGTTTATGAACACAACAATCAAAAAGTTGACGACAGTGATTGGGACCCACAAGACATTGGTATAGCCGTAGATCGAAATCAACTTGATAAGCAGCAATCTGTTGGGGAATTTGAATGCGTATGAAGTCAAAAGGTAAAAGAGAGTGGGAACAACCAAATTGTAACCGTAGAACAAACTCAAAGACTTGGTAAGCAAATCAAAGTCGTAGTGATAGTCATCGCCTTCCAGTCCGTGTAACCATGCTGCCAAAAGGTTGGATCCTGTGGCGCTGACAAACATAAGAAAGATCAAGGTTCCAGTAATCCAGATGAAACCATACAATTCTGGCGCTTCATGTTCGCCTTCCGAAGAAAATGACGTTTGCAATGGGTTCAATGCCCTTTGCAATCTCTGGAAAAACACGTCACTGTCCAAATCAAAGAACTGTCTGTAGAAATTGAGGTGGAAGATGTTGGATGTTGCCTCCACCGTAGGCTGTGGCGAAGTTCCTGGTGGCGGATAGGTTGGTGCGGCAGGGATCAGGGACGATTCCTGGTATGCTGGAGGGATAATGTCATCTGTTTCAATTAAGTCTGGCCCATCATCTAAGAGATTGCTACCTTCAACGTTCAGCACCTTGCCGTAAGAGTGTGACATTGGTAGATGCTAGCTTAATTTTTGAACAACGAAACGGGATTACGTAAGTGCGCTTTATATCGTGATTGACAGTGTATACAAAATCTCACTTCCCCATAAAGATCCCTCCCCTGACCTTAGATCTCTTAGATATATATGTTTTAGAGTCGCTGTTGGACAGCAGACTCATCCCATTGCTGATAAGGCTCAGGTCAAGCGAGTTTTCTGTTGATAAGGATGATGGCTGGAGGTGTCTGTTTAGCTCGTTGTTGGCCCCAAGTTGGAAAAACGACGGTTCCGTTTCATTTCCTCCCAAGAAGTGGTCTGAAGGAGAATACTCTGAATGAGCGTTTTCACTATTAGGCAGCACCGCTGAGCTGTTGGGGCTTTGTATGGAACTCAAATTGGTGGAAAGTGGTTGCGAAATTTGATGGTTTATGCTAGTGCTGCCAAATGCACTCTGAGGAAGTGCACTTCGTTCACCTGTAGACGCAGAGTCTGGATTTGGTGTTTTGCTAATAGGGTCCTGATATGATTTCAGGGCGTATGCCAGGTAGATCTCGTCCACTAACTTATCACTGCTACTACCCGAAATTGCAGCAACTAGGCTTATAGGTACTTTTTCAAAGATCTTACTGCTTGTGGAGCTTCTGACCACCGATTTGTCACTGCTGGTCTGTTTGAACTCATTCACAATGGAATCAGTATTTGCTTGTATATTTGTGGATTCAACAGTGGGCTCAAATAGAAACTCGATTTCTTGATCTGACTTGTCCCTAGTCTCGGGAAACTGCAGAAACACTAGGCTGCCAATCAAGCAAAAACTGGCAAGAATCAAGAATGACCAGGGTCCGATGTAAGCAAAAGAATAAGGTAAGCAAAGAGTGATAATAACAGAAACTGACCACAGCGCACCCATGCTGATGGCAATGCCTTTGGCACGGATTGGGCCATGGAAAATCTCCCCAATATATAGCCAACTGGTTGGTAGAATCATGGAACAGTACACTACCACTAACAATAAGGTCAACGCTAGAACTAATGATGCGGGCTCCTTTGCTAGCTTCCAATTGAATGGAGACGCTTTGTAGGATGGGACTCCATAGTTAAGCAGTATCCAAAACAAGGCAAGGTGTGCCATGGACATCACTATCATTCCAAACATTAACACATCCTTCCTTCTGCACTTGTCGAGTAAGAAGATTGGTATGATCGTGAACACAGTTGAAATTGCATATTGGCTCGAGCATACAAATGCCCTTGATTCCGAAGTCACCCCACACATCTTGCAAATAAAACTAAACAAGCATTGCAAAGAAGCTACTCCACTGGCTTGTACAAAGACTTGAGTTAAGATTCCAATGCTTGTATGCCTCCAGTATTTTGTACCTATCAAGCTAGAATAATTGAAGGATCTTATCTGTGGACCAGCCGTGTATGCATTGGTCACAAACATCTCGTCTCCGAGACGAACTCGTGTAGCAGCAATGTTGTTTTCCTGGATCCTTTGCTTCTTAAAGTGGTACTTTTGAATTCTTGTTAAATTCGAAGCAGCTCTGGTCCAATCTCCCTTCTTTGCCAACCACTTTGGTGACTCTGGTAGCATGAACAGTAAAGGTAACAGGATTACTGCAGGAATAGCTTCTATTCCCCAAATTGTCCTGAAGTAGAATTGGCTTTCAAATAATATGGCAAGATAGATAGCTAGGAAGTGCACGGCTAGAGCACTGAATGCTCCTGACAATTGAATTATTGACAAGGAATGACCTTGCTTTGATTTGGGAATCACCTCTGCAATGTATAATGGTATGGTTGTAGACATAAATCCAATGGAGATACCAGTTATTAACCGACCAAGGACTATGAGATAGACAAAGTACAGGAAAAACAAGATAATGCAACCAAAGATCCAAAAGGATGCTAGTATCTGAATGGAAGCTCTGCATCCTATCACGTCACAAAGGATGCCACTGAGCAAACATCCAATGACCGCCCCTATGGGGTTGCACGACACTATCATGCACTCTTCAAACCTTGATATGTATCCGTAGTATTCATCAAAGTATTCTGAGTTGAGAATTGATATGATTATGGAAGGCTCAACTCCTAGTAGGATCCCCGACAATGCAACGATGATGGTAATACAGTAGATGTTAAAGATTGCCATAGCGCTAATGAATTCTGAGCGATCCCAACTTATTGTTAATTCCAGAATCAAAAAGCTTTTCAAAACACAATAACTAAACGCTAAATATTAAATTTATTGGGGATGACTGCTTGTCTTAACGTCCAAACTTTGAGTTCTTGAATTATGTGGATTAGTCAAAGAAGTGTGATACACTCGCAATCTTTTTTTGCAGCCATTTTCGAATGGTTTGAATTACAAAACATAACAACCAAATACTTGTTTAATAACGGAAGGCTAACTTTATACGAAGTTATAACATTGAATAAGAGCTTTTTAAACGGTAGGAGGTATTCTACAATCCAGCAGACCTCGAGTACCTTATTGTTATCTTTCTGTTCACTACAGCTACAAGTACAACACAACTTGGTCATCTACTAGTTGTCTTTCTGGCCACTAGCACTTCTGAGAAATAGTTCTCTCGATAAGCATATGGTAGTACAACTTCAGTGTATCCTGAGCTCTATCAGTTTTGGTGGTGATGGCGCTCTGCACATAGGGCGCGATACTGTCTTGCAATTGATTTTGTCCGCACACATTGATTTCTCAGAACTCCACCACAACAGCTATGGATGTCGATTCGTTTCGACAATACCTCTTTCCGCAGTCATATCTACAGCTGGAGAAGGTTAATGAGGATGTTATAATTAAGCAGACTTTGTTCCTACCTCCTAGCTTTCTCCTGATCTTTTCTTTTAAAGTACAGATCAACAAGACCTTCTCTGGGTTGACAAGTACTGACGAGGACTATGAATTCCTAATACCTAAAGAACAAGACTCACAACAAGCAGCATTTAGTGAGGACGAAGATGAGACATTTTTAAATCTAGGGGAAGCGTCAGGCGACTCAAAGCCCCGTCTTGTTGCACGATTGTGCGATATCCTGGTGATAGTCAAGCAGAAGTCCTTGTTAGTTGACGGGATCGAGTATCCAATTGGCTCAGAAATAAGGAGTGCCACCAAAATAAATGGAGTTCCTGACTCTTCTGGAAGTGAGGATTCTCTAGTGGTTTCTTTAAAGTCTGGCTACTTGTTACTTATACGGATATGGTGGCTCCCTCGGCAGTATAAAGATTCTGACTATCATTTGCAGGGCCAAATCCCTGAAACTACAGAAAACATGGTATACAAGCCATTTATTGTACAGTGGTGGGACACCTCGTGTGAAACTGGATTTCCATCTTTGGAAGCAACGGGAAAATCATTGCACTCTCACCCTTCCGGGTTGTCGGTGGTTTCCACTAGCGCAAGTGGTGCATTTAGAATTTACAACACACAGTTTGCCAATGGTGGAATCCTGTTAAAAAAGCATTTTAATGTTTCTGTGAACCAAATGATTCTACACTCATGCTTTGCACACAGCGACGGTGATCATGTCATGTTTTTGGTTCTAGCTCACACGCAACACAGGAGAATGGTTCTCACATTATATTCATGGTCAACTAGTGAGAGTTTGAGCCAGAGCTTCCAAAAATCTTCGCTTCCACTAGACAACTCATTCACTCTCCCGATATTTATGGTAGGATTGGACTCACAGTTTATGTTTGTCTGTCCAAACAAGATTGTCATTGTCACAGCGCATGATATCATATCTGCAGAATATGATTTTAAAGAAGTCCAAGTTCCGTGGTCATTTCCAACATCATACTTTGTTTTTGAAGACCAAGTGTTGGTTTCGACGGACAACGGAGTAATATATTCAATTGGGCTGGATTTTAATCCGCAACCAATAATTAGAGTTCCTGACTCCATCTCGGTCTTTACTTTACAAAGGGAAAAAGATCATTACAGGTTAATTTATGGAAGTCAAACAAGTCTGAACAGAGAGTTCATTATACCAGAATTATTCACCCTGGAATTTCTGGACCACACAAAAATAGATTACTCAGATGCCACGCTAGTTAAGGACTACAAGAAATGGTCACCAATTACTGACTTGACAGTGCTACCCTCAGTTGAATCTAGAGCCGGCTTTAGTCAATCTGACCAAGAGATCTGGGGAATTGTTGGTTCCGGAAGAAAAACTAAGGTCACTAACTTTCGCCATGGGTACTCTATCCAAAGGAAGAGTCAAGTTTACGAGAACCTCAAGAAGTTAGAGAGTTTATTCAAACTTCAATATGATGATAGAACTTTAATATTTTGTCTGATGGCATACCAGACCATGGTAGTGGAATATGAAGAGCCTTTGGTGTTGTTGGATAGCAAATTCATCGCAGATGATGCTACCCTCCATGTTTCCCTCGTCAATGGTCTTATATTACAAATTACTAGAAACTTGTTGGTTTTGACTAATCTTGAGGAGATTTTAACCCAGATGTCTACTTCCTTGATATTGTTTGTTGATAGAGTTGAAAATCTTTTGGTTTTAATCACCGAGCCAGAGCTTACGGTCGAAGTCTTTGAAATAGGAGACGGCGATGATTTTGCGAGTATATTGACTTTAAGATCAACAATTAAGCTTCAAGACGAACCTTCATTTTGCAAGATTGTTGGTTCTGAAGTACTCATAGGAGATTTTTCTGGAAATCTCTTTAGATATACATTGGGGTTGGAACCAATTGGTCAATTGTCTTTGTCAAGCTTGAGCCCATATTCCGAAGACATCATTAACCCAATAGTACATGACGTTGTACGAAATGGGGAACACCTTTTGGTTGGAACGAAAGACGGTGCATACATACAGCTCGACAGCGGTTTGGCTGTCTTAAAATATTTAAGAGTGACCAACGTCCCCATCAAGTTTTTCACCGGAAGCGATCCCAATCTTGTTTATCTCATTAGCAAGAGCTTGTGGTTAATTAACTTTTATGATGGGGAATATCCAACGAAAGTACATTTCGATGAAATTAATGAAAGGAGTTTTTCTTCTATGGTGGACGTGGGCAAGCACCTTCTTTTTGCAAGAGATAATGGTGTAGTCCTTGGAAACGTCAGGACTTTTAAAGAAGCATGCATCCGCCAAATTTCAACAGAGTACGCTAAGAAAATTTACTACTTGGAGCACCAAGCATTATTATGCATGCTTTGCAAAGCAAAGCAACCCAAACATAGAATACGATTTGTGGACCGAAAGAGTTTTAAATTATTGACACATACTGAGCATCACAAGAAGAACGACCTGGTGTTTGACAAACTAGAATTTCCCATCTCAGCAGCAATTTGGTGTGTTGAGAGGTCAGATAGAGTTTCTAAGAAATTGCTAGTTGGCTGCGAAAAGGGCCAAGGGGGATCTTTCAAAGTATTGGACATAATTAAGTCAAAGGACGAGTTAAAACTAGTGGAGTTGACGAGTTTTGATCATCCTAAACCTATCAGCAATATTGTTCAAGTCGGCCAAGATATAATCTTCAGCTCTTCAAGCTCACTTTATGCCACTAGTTATGACCTCGACGATAAGAGATTGAAACCGGTCACTGTGTTATATAAGCTTGTTAGTGACATCTCTAGTCTAAGCTTGGAAGGTGACAGGCTATTGCTAACAACCAAAAAGGATTCTGTGTTCTGCTTCCGATATGTGGACTCTAGTTTGAAGTTGATTGCAAGTGATCCTTTACCAAACAGCTTTGTCAACCAAGTGGCATTTAAGGACAAATACGTTGCTGGAGACAAGCTTCACTCTTCGATCGCATTTATGAATGAAGAGTACACCTCCACATCCAGGGTATCCTACCAAATGTCCATTATTCCAAGAGTGTACAACACCTCGTTGAAGATGCGCTGGATTGAGCAGGACCAGGCGACAGTATTAGTTGTTGGTGTGAATGGAGAAATTGTTACCTTCAGATCAACCAGCAAAGACCTGAAAGAGCTTCAGACTCTATGCAATTCGGTCAATAAAGGACTGAGCTTTGAATCCCTGTTACATGACCACATCAGAATGTTAGAAAGACCATTTGACGGCAAGCTCAGTGGCATGGGACTCTTTGGTTTGAATAAGCCAAATTTCCAATTCAAAGCGAACAAAGACGTTGTGATTGACTATGATCTCGATGATTTGGCAAAGTACGTGGAACGAAGGGTTGGAGTTTAATACATTTCACTTCATAAATTCTGTTCATTAATCTATATATAAATATTATGCAATTGTGTAATTATTCTGTAATGCTACTGTCCTTATCAGTGCTCTTATCAGATTCTGGAGAAACGGGAGAGTCTGGAGTCTCGCCGTTCTCGAGTTGTGAAGTCCTTCTTCTTAATCGTTCTTGTCTAAAGCGTTGGGCGGCCAGTAGTTTAGCGCCATTAGCGCCTTCGCTGTCGCCACTTCCTCTCAACTCTTGGAGTAAGTTTCTAGCTCTGGAGCCCAAATCAGCATCTTCATCGGGCGACGTAGGCTCTTCAGAGATCAGCGTGTTGGAAAGGTCTGCAGAAAAGTTTGCCTCGATAGGAGAGTCGGGAGCAAAGTCTGACTCCACAGGGCTGGCAACCAAAGGTTTCTTCTCGCTGAGTTGCTTGTGCAACAATGCCCTCTTTCTTGCGCTGGTGGATTCCCCGCGAGGTGGACCAGCAGCTTTCAATTTCTCCAAAAGAGAGTCCATGACATTATCACTTTCCTCTTCTTCCGGAGTGCTTGCTTCTTTAACTGGTCTCTTTGGAGCTTCGAGAAGCTTCTTTCTTTGTTCATATATTCTAATTTCCTCTTCACGCTTCAAGTTCTCACGTTGAGCACGTCTGAAATCCTTGATAAAGTCCGCAAACTTGCTGATAAATGAATTACGAACAAAGGAGTCACTAGCATCTTCTCCAAAGAATCTCATAAGCGAGTCAAATTCCTTGAAAGTGTACTTGGCTTGATCAATTAATAACTCACTCTTTCTCTTGGCCCTTGGCAACACTGGCAAGACCACCTTCAACACTCTATCATCGGGGTGGAATGTAGACAAGTCACTCAAATTACCAACATCAATGGAGCTTTGGACATTCTTAATGATTTGACTGTATTCTTTACAGTCATTGGCGATAGTTTCAATGGAATATTTGGAAATCTCAACACACTTTTGCAAATCTTCCATGAAGCCCAACACCTCAGGATATTGTTGTCTGACAATCTTTTCAACGTAATGCAAAAATGTCATACTATTCTTATCATCCTTCATGAACAGCAAACGCAGCAAAGAGCCAAGCTTAAACCCTTGCGCTTGTTTTGTGGTGTCATTCATGTAATTACCAACTGTCAAGATGATGCTGAAAACACTCTTCAAGTGGTCAGAGGTCTTGATACCTTCAACCGCTTCGTCAATAGAGCGCAACTTGAAGACCAAGTCTTCATAATCCTTTTCATAGTGACTAATCATGGTCAATGCTCTAGTACGCGACTTCCAATAGTGTTGCAAGTTGTACATCAACTCCAAATAGATACGATCTGGTCTTTGCAATTCCATTGGATCCTTTTCAGGCTTAGAGCCAGTTTCGTCTTTGTAGTTGGTAGAATATGGCTCGTAATTTCTAGCCAAACCATTAGTAATTTCAACAATATCGTCTCTGCCGAAAAACTCAAGAACAGCCAGGTTTTGGATAATTTCCTTGTCACATCTCAAGACAGCAGCAACCAATTCTTCATCACTAAGCGAGCTGAAAGAGTGCAAATTAATGCTGAAATGTTGTGCAACATCCCTTGACAAGAAAGTAACTTTCTCGATATCTTCCTTCTTCTTAGTGGCCAATTTTCTAATTTCCTTGGCTGCGAAAACAGTTTCAATCTCGTCGAAAATACCCTTCTCCTTCAATTTGGCTGCAAATCCATCACTTTGAGTAGAGCTCCAGAAAGAATCAGAGTTCGCCAGTTCGAACTTTTCCCAGTGCAATTGCTTCATCTTCTTCTTTGGACGAATAACGGATTCCATCGAAGCAACATTCTTGACAATAGCACGGTTTGGTGCCAGAGACATAGATGGAAGTGGTGGTGGAGGTGGAGGTGGTGTCCCGCTTCCACCAAAAAGAGCAGGCATAGGTGGAGGTGGAGGTGGTGGTGGAGGTGGTGGACCAGCAGCAGCCGCTGAGCCTCCTAAAAGTTCCGGTAATGGAGGAGGAGGAGGTGGTGGGGGAGGTGGGGGAGGTGGTGCTCCAGATTCAGAAT
>JAJLZQ010000053.1:0-59567 GCA_030572255.1 Kodamaea fukazawae
ACCCCGATTAAGGCATGGAGAGTGCCCTGTGATAGCCATTACACTATTTCGGATTATTGGTGTTTTGTTTGATCTACCCCATAAGCATAGTGTTGGATCACTTACAAGATAAGGGTGACACTGGGTTTGAGTTTGTAGGAAGACTACAAGGGCTATTAAGCAGCCTTCATTCAGGTTTCGCGAGAGTAGCCAATTGAACTTGAAGCATCTGTGGTGCGTTGACACTTCACTTTGTGGAAGGAAACTGGATGTGGACCGCAGACCTCAAATTTGGAGCCACCACTGAGGCATGTGCTACATAGAGCATTGTGTCGGCGGCTCAGGCAGACTCACAGAGGTGTCTTTTATATATGGAATTGCCTGTACGAGAAGCACTTTATCTGTGAATCGTGTCTTGACTAGTTCCAAATCAACATCAACCTATCAGTCCACAAAACAAGTACACTGATCGACCGCCAACTTGAAATGGAGTACTAATGACACTCAGCAGGTAGAATGCCAGCAGCATTTCAAAACAAACTATTCCTACTAAATTGTCTTTTCGGCCGTTTTGGCTGCAAAATCCATTGGGACTCACACGGCATATTTCCGCCAGGCTTGTACCCATCGGGTATGCACAGGAACAAAACACACACCAGAGTCGATTACTGTAAGACGCTTTAGTTGGTATTTCCCCTACTTGATCGTCTAGGTTTTTCTTCTTTTAACACTTTTTCAATATTTGATATTATGTTATCACTGATTTCCATTTTATTAATTTTTTCGATAACATCATCTATGATGCTTTCACTCTCAACTTCCAAATCCTACATTCATTCCTAACACTCTATAGTATTTATTACCTTAAATTAACTTACTGTCATGGGTTTGAGCATATCTACCAGAAGGATCAGCATGACAACCCCATTCAGCCTTTGGAATCCATCTCATGACGGTGTTGGCAACAGCCTTGGAAGAACCAAAGATGTCGTCAAACTTACATCTGTACCAGTAAGCTTCCTTTGTGGTTGGGACGTCGGTACCCCATTCAGGCTTTGGATTGGCCAATTGTTCGTCGGTGACGGCAGCCTCGGCAGCATCCTTCAAACCGTCAATCCAGGAGTAACCGACACCGTCGGAGAATTGTTCCTTTTGTCTCCACAAGATTTCTTGTGGCAAGTAAGGTTCGGCATCTGGGTCGTCCGAGGTGTCGAAAGCCTTTCTCAAAATGTACTTTTCAATCTTACCTTCGTCTTGCTTGATGAGCTTGTCTTCTGGGTTGATGTTCATACAAGCTTCCAAGAAGGCCTTGTCCAAGAATGGAACTCTGGCTTCAACACCCCAAGCCATGGTGGACTTGTTTGCTCTCAAACAGTCGGCGTAGTGCAAGTTCTTGACACGCTTGACACATTCTTCGTGGAATTCGGCTGGAGATGGAGCATTTGCAAAATATAAATAACCACCAAAGATTTCGTCGGAACCTTCACCGGACAAAACCATCTTGACACCTTGGGCCTTGATCTTTCTGGAAAGCAAGTACATTGGGGTGGAGGCTCTGATGGTGGTGACGTCGTAGGTTTCCAAGTGGTAGATGACGTCGCTAAGAGCGTCCAAACCGTCTTCCAAGGTGAAGGTGTGGGTGTGGTGGACGGTACCGATGAACTTGGCAACCTTTTCGGCAGCAATCAAGTCTGGGGCACCAGGCAAACCAATGGCAAACGAGTGCAACTGGTTCCAACCGTTGGCGTGAAGGGAACCGCTGGCGTCGACACCACTCAATTCCTTGGAGGCGTCGATACCCTTGGCGGTGGAGGAGGCGGCCTTTTGGGTTTCTCTGGCGGCAATGGAGGCAATCAAAGACGAGTCCAAACCACCAGACAACAAAACACCGTATGGCACTTCGGCCATCAATCTCTTTCTGACAGCCATCTCCAAGGTTTCTCTCACCTTCGTGTAGTCAACACGTTCTTGAGGAACCTTGGACTCGTCCCACCAAGTAGGAGTGAAGTATCTGGTGAACTTGTCGGTCTTGGAGTCGTAGACGTGGCCAGGAGGGAAGGCCAAGATCTCGTCACACTCGTCGGTCAAGGACTTCAATTCGGATGCAAAGTAACGAGTTTCGGGCGACTTGGAGGACTTACCCAAGTACAAGGTGGTGATCCCGATAGGGTCTCTGGCAGCAACGATTCTGTCTTCCTTCTGGTCGTGCAACACCCATGCAAACATACCGTCAAGGTACTTTGGAGCGTCGATGTCGTACTTTTCAAACACTGGGATGATGGCCTCACAGTCGGAAAGAGACTTGTACTTGTACAGGCTGAACTCTTGTCTCAACTTGATGTGGTTGTAGATTTCACCGTTGACGGTCAAGGTGTATCTTCCGTCTTGGGAAGTGATAGGTTGGGCACCGGCGTCCAAGCCGACAATAGCCAATCTCTCATGGCATAAAATCGTGCTACCGACGGTAACGTTACCCGACCAATCTGGCCCACGGTGTCTGATTCTCTTAGAGTATTGGAGAGCCTTGGACTTGAAAGACTCAACGTCCTGTTGTTTATAAGCAGCGAAGATACCACACATTTGGTTTGGTGAAAAATTTAGGCTGAACAACCAAGATTTATATTCCTTGATGAGTCACGGTGCGCAAAAATGTCCAACGAAGCAATCAATGGCGAGGAGAACAGGTTCCGGGGGTACCCCCAAAAGTGGCCCAAAACTCTCCGAATTTGGCTAGAAAGTTGGCAGGGGGTCTATATGTGGATGTAGATAAGAGTGTAAGTGTCAGATGTGGTTCCTTCCGGTGTAAAAACCAGCTTTTGGAGGTGTTTCTTTGGCTCTCTTTCTGGCTTTGATAAGAGTGATTTTGTGTGATACCGCAGCGGTGAAAAACAGGCGAACCCGACTGTTACTTTGAGAGGCGGTAGGATAACGCAGCACTGTGCCCTATTTGACGTATGACTCCGCTGATGTTGAGAGGCGGCGGTGGAGTTGGGGAAATGCCCGTTTTTGGGTGTGTTGAAGTCGGCCGCTATTCCCAATAGGAAATTCAGTACAAATAAGCTTTGCACTACGGCTCTTCGTTTTCGTCAGACGACCTTTCCCAAATCGGATCCCAAGGCTACAACCTGGAGCGTAGTGGTAGGACCGGGAGCGTGCGCTGCAGTAGTTGGCTTGTACTAGAGTGTCGTGTGGGGCGTGGCTGGATACGCCAGTAGACTGAGATCTGCTGATGGGAACTGGAGAAGTCGCTTAGTCTTGCCGATGACAGCGATGGCCGCTATCGGGAAAAGCACCGGGCACGTGAATGTACACGTGAGTCCTTTGTTGGAGACAGCCAACGGTTTTTCACGCCGTATCTTGCCGTGTGTAGCCGGT
Source organism: Kodamaea fukazawae (assembly GCA_030572255.1). Classification (NCBI taxonomy): domain Eukaryota; kingdom Fungi; phylum Ascomycota; class Pichiomycetes; order Serinales; family Debaryomycetaceae; genus Kodamaea; species Kodamaea fukazawae. Next base: position 3,355 of record JAJLZQ010000053.1, read on the forward strand.
CCTCCTTTCCTTGGCAGGTTGCAGGTGTATTGTGGGTGAGTTGCAGGTGGGTCTTCTGCTCAAAAAGGGTTCTAGTGTGATCGTCCGGTCAGCTGTAGGTGTTTTAGTTGTTGAACGTTGTAGCTGCAAAAACCAAGAAGTGGATGTAATGTCAACAAAGCCAAGACTGCGTGTTTTGCAATATTGACACAACTTTCTGGTTATTCATTTCCACGTCCAGGTCGTTAAATGGCTGAGTAGTTCAGGTCATATTGTTAAGAGGATTAATAGTGCAAATGGGCCATAAGGTTAAATGGGTAAATGTCCAGTTTGGTTCGGACTTTTGGACCTTAGGTGCAACCGTTACCCCATTGAAGTAGTCAAAATGCTGGTGGTACAGCCTGTGTCTGCCACTCACCTCTTTTATAACTGAACGATGCTTGAATTGTCACGAACCCAAAGTATTTGCAACATTTATGCAAAAATTTGCACCCATCGACGAAACAGGTTGCACCAGCAAAATAACAAGCTAGTTTGTGCCATGCCACATCCCATATCTGGCAGCTTATCTTAGAAAGTGCTGCCTGTGATAGCATAACATTGACCTCCACCTTTCAACTATCCACCTCGTGATCTACTCATTTCCAAAGTCAACGGAAAAATACACGTGACATGTTGTACCTAACTCTTCTTGGATATGTTGGCATCACCACCGGGGTTCTCGTTGTCACGCTTATCCAGCCGTTGAATAAGCTCCTTCTTTACGGCAAGGCGCAGAATTCCCAGCAGAAAGGGTTGTGGATCGTGGACTTTGTCTACGGGTTGACCGTTCCCAAGCAGTGGTTTGCTCACTTCTATGTGTTGTTGTCAAGCTTGACCACTCTAGCCCTTATCTTCCCAAGAAACGCTCCCACCAGTCCCAATGAGTACAAGAACTTGAAGATCATGCACGTTTTGTTGATGGTTCAGGGGATACGAAGAGTGGTTGAGTCGTACACCATCACCAAGTTCCTGAAAACATCCAAAATCAACGTGTTCCACTATTTGGTGGGAATGGCCCACTACACGTTGGTCAGCTTGGTCACATGGTACCAATTGGGCGCCTACCAGGCTGGGTGGACGGCCCGCATCACGTTTTGGGACGCCATCTTGATAGCTCTGTTTTTGGTTGTGTCGTACGACCAGTGGAGGCACCACGCCCATTTGGCCTCTCTCGTCAAGTACTCGCTTCCGAGCTTCAAGGTGGTGGCGCTGCCCCACTACCTCGATGAGATCATCCTCTACACCATCTTGATGGTGCTTGGTTTTGCGGTGCTGCCGCTTGGGAGACTTAATTACATTGCATGCTGGGTATTTGTGATGACCAACTTGAGCATCAGCTCGTTGCAGACATACAACTACTACGGGGACAAGTTTAAAGAGGACTTTAAGTTGAAATGGTCCATTTTTCCGGGCATTTTATAGGAGTGATCTGAAGTATCACTGGCAGACAGTACGATAGACGTTTTCAAAATAGACGTAGAGTGGGTTTCGGGGCGGTTTTATTTGGTTATTCTGGTGCTGAGGCGGGTTTCTGGTTGTTTTTAACGCTGGAATGGTTGTTCTGTTGCTCCTTGATACTCCAAAGTGATGTGGGATGGTTTCCTGGCATTGCGCCTGGGTTGATACGCTAATGGTACACCATTTAACATTCACTTCCAACCCCAGGGACAAATCACCCAAACACAACAGAAACCAAATACCAACCATCCAAACACCTCTCCCACCACTTTAACTTCCACCTCCACCCTCTGGCAACATGGTTACCAGATCCCCCATAACTCGTATTACAATTCGTATCTTAATAAATTCGCACCCAAATGAACCCCACGGCAAGACTCGTAATCAAAAGCAGTTTATTAGCATTAGCGCTGTGGCCAATTCAGACTGCTAGCGTGTATTGCTTGTTCTACTACCTTGTGTTTGAGCAGAGTTTGCTTTCGGTTTCACAGCCTTGATCTCCATTTGTGTCTCTCCTACATATAGGTTGCGTTTGACAGAACAAAACAAGCATGAACAAAACAACCAGATCTTCTTCCCCGGTCATCATTAGCTTGCGACTTTCGGAGAAGAGCATAGTCCAAGGGTGTCCCGGGGTACCTAGGAGCGTGGTAAGTAGGCTATGCCGACCACTTGCGGTGCAATTGCAGCGATACTAACAGAGATAGCCTCGTGTGGAAACTGTGGTGGAGATACGACCCAGCATGGGGGCGCCATTCAAAATCAGGTCCGTCAGCATAGACCTCCGGACCATCCAGAAGGTGACTGTGCCGTCGAGCATCGGGTCCATTGGCTCAAACGTCACATCCCGAGAGTACAAGTTGTACGAGAACCCGTTTGCGTACCGGCCTCCACACGGGGAGTTCTCGCAAACGTTGCTTGGGGTCGACATTCCCGTGATGATCCCGATCCCCAAGGATATTGTGGCCAGCGGGTACTTCCCGTCGTGGGACGCGTCTACCACACACCATTTGTGTGTGTCGGCGTCCTTTGGCGATAGTGTCGAGACCGAGACGTCCTTTTCGGAGTCGTTCCCGGTTGCAATCAAGCTCTACGACACTCTCCCCTTGTACCGACAGTTCAATGAGCCCATCTTAGAGACACGTACCTCCTCCAACCAGCAGGTGCTAGTGGACTTGTCTGTGCCCGTTTCGCTGGTGGGCCCCAAGGACGTGTTCAACCTATTTATTAGAATCTTGGCCAACCCACAGTCCAACCGAATAAAGAAGAACCTCAAGCTCAATAGACTCACCCTTCAGATCAAGGAGATCTTGGAGTGCCACGAAGGCGGACTACCGCTGATGAAGGAAAACAAGATCTTCACCCGGTCAAAGGTGTACGAAATGGACAACAACTTGACCACCCAGGGCATCAACCACACCTTCCAGCTAGACTTCCCGACCGAAAACGAATACTTGCAGATGTACACTCAAACGACGATTCCTCGGGAGCAGGTCTCCAATCTGCATGAGATACTGCTGGTCATCATCTCGAGGAACAAGGTGATAGACAACTTGGACGAGGGTATTCCTCCTACACACACCCAGGGCTTCACGACGTTGGGTAAGCTCTTCTCGATCCGGTTTGAAATCGTCATAAAGGTCAAGTTGTCACACTCTAGGGACATGGAGATCCGCTTACCCATCACGGTTCTGCCGTACGACCGCCTCTCGAGCGAGTATCTTCTCAAGTGGATCATGAAGGAGTGCGAAGTAGCACGAAATCGGTTTGGCAAAGGGTTGGTGGACGAGATGGCCACTTCGTTGAAGTACGGTGATGTGGCCATGATGCTCATGAGATTTGTTCCTCCTCCACTTGTCTATAGAAACACCAAAGCCGACTGGGTTCGGTTAGGGTACAACAGCGAAGCATTTGATAGAAGGGGAGTGAGGAACTTGGTTCAGCTTATTGATTAGAGGGTAGAATGGCGCTTGATTAGGTTGTTGGTGAGAGGTTTGGAAGGAGGAGCTTAAGTTAGGGTATTGGTAAGAGTTCAGAAGGAGGAAATTGTTGTAGCTTATTGATTAGAGGTGGCCCAAAGAAGGGGGAGTTTGAAACATGATTGGAAATGGGGCCGAAAGAGATTGGCTCCAGGCACAATACCCAGGGTCCACCAGTTTCCTCTAACCTCACTCCACCAATAGCTAGCCAACATTCTAGAGTTTGTTCAAAAGTTGCCAATGCTGTTGACTAAGAGCCAATGACAAAGTTTTAGGAAATGTCACGCCTGAAACAAACCTCTTGTCTCATCAGAATCCTCTGGGAAACAAGGAAACCAGTCCACTATAGAAAGAACCGCTGGGGTAATCAGATTCCTCTGGGAAACAAGGAAACCAATCCACTATGCTGAAAGAACCACTGAGCTGATCGGAATAAACCTCTGTGCAAGCAAGGAAACCAATCCACTATGCTGACCACTTTGCTGACCAAACCACACAGACCCGAAAAGCAGACCTCTGACCAACACTGCTAACCAGAACACTAGTCCACTATCCTTCTGACCAATAGAAAAGCAAACCTTTGCGCTGACCAATAGAAACTTTTCAGTGCATATCATGGGGAATCGACGGCAGTCAGAAATCACAATGTGTGACTGCAATCATTGCAACCATTCCGTTTCGAGCAGTCTCAAGCGTGTATGAGATATCGCAGGGTCTGTCGGTATCGTTATCTGAACGACTTGCTGGAGAGACTGATATCGGATAGAACACTACGGAACGCCTAATAGACCCCACTTTCAGATAGTAGTGCGATATTTGTCGCCAATTCCCTTCATATCGTGATGTTTGCAGTACCTGTTATCTGCATATTCAAGTTGCAACGATTTCAAAGAACATGTTTTTTGTAGAGGGCAGCCCTGGTAAGACTGTTGTCGACAACTCCAGCACAAGGGAATGCTATGTAGACCAACTAACCCAAGAAAACATTTGACTTTATCATCACGACCATCTCTGTCCATCCCCACTTGACAGTTCGTGGGGGAGGACCCTGAAAAAAAGCACCAGGCGATGATTGATGGGGTAGGGAGATGAACCGGCTCTAGATGCTCAATCCGGCGTTGGCGTTTCAGTGTCTGCTGTTGACACACATCTGACACCGGTCCAGCATCCGCCCACACCGAGTTCATCCGCGGTTCTCTTGTCTGAAGCCGATTCCGCATGGAATCTATTTCCGTTCTGGGCCTATAGATAGCGCTGGTGAAGGCCTTGGCTCTTGACACATGTTTCACGGTCCTCTCGTCCATCAACAGACACCATCAGACACCTGGAAGATGACCCGTGACATAGTCCTAGACCGTACCATTCAAAAGCTAGCCCTTTGGTATCGATAATGCACCAGTGTCACGGAGACCCAAGAAATCTTTATCTATAATGAACCGCACTGGTATACTTTATTTGGCCAGATAAGGTGTCAGGACTCCGGAATATGCACGCACATAACCGTGGCAATCATATAAAGACAGACACCTGGCCGACATTGAAGTCCCACATCACACTCCACATCACAGAAATGGTTTATGATACAGAAGTTCCTGGTACCGTGCACTTGGTGGACTTGCTTGGCACGATGCACGTCCAAAAGGACGGCAAGAGCGTTGTGTTACAACCCCAGCCATCAGCCAACTTGAATGATCCGTTGCGCTGGACCAACCGCAAGAAGTACCTCCAGTTTGGGTTGCTCTGGTTCTGGGCCTTCATGTTGGCCGTGGCCGTCAACTTCAATGGTCCCTTGTACACCAAGTGGACCGAGGTGTTCAACTGCTCCTTTTTCCAGTTGAATGTGGGGCAGGCCCTCACCTTCTTGTTCTTGGGGTTGGGCTGTTTGTTCCTCCAGCCCACCGCCTTGAAGTTGGGAAGAAGATTTGTGTACTTGTTGTGCACCATCATTGTGATCTTCTCCACCGTGCTTGGATCCCAGTCCAAAAACATTGGTCATCTTTACGGGTCGATGATCATGGCCGGGTTTTCGGCAGCCCCAGTTGACTCATTGGTGGAAATCTCATCGACTGACGTCTTCTTCCTCCACCAGAGATCGACCGTGTTTAGTCTTTTGATCTTGGCTTTGTACGCCGGCAGTTACTTGGGGCCTGTCGCTGCAGGGTACATCTTGGAGGGACCTGGGTGGAAGTGGTGTTACTACGTCGAGATGATCATCTTCGTTGTCTTGTTGGTGATTTTGTTGTTTGGCATGGAAGACACCACCTTCTCCAGATCCCAAAACGACATTGAATTGTTGGAAGAGCAAATGCAATTGGACGAAGAAAAGAAGGACCACACCGTCATCAACGTCAAGGAAGACTTGAGTCTGAGTTCTCTGGACACTCCACTCCGTCCATACTGGCAAAGAATGAAGTTCATCCAAACCCAGTACAACGACCCCAGAAGTTGGTTCCTGATCTTTATCAAGCCTTTCTATATGGCCACTTTGCCTGCTGTGATCTGGGCCGGTATCATTTATGGAGCCCAGATGATGTGGCTCTCTCTTATCGGATCAACCCAATCCAGAATCTTTTCGGCTCCTCCCTATAACTTCCCTCCTAACATTGTTGGTTTGACCAACTTTGCCCCTTTCATCGGAAACATCTGTGGTATGATATACGGGGGAAAGTTTGTTGATTGGCTCACCGTCCACATTGCAAAGAGGAACGAAGGGTACATGGAGCCCGAGTTCAGGTTGTGGGCCATGATTATCCCCACTATTCTCAATGCTGCGGGGATCATTGGCTGGGGGATCGGTGCATACACGGAGACGGCCTGGCCCGTCATGTTGTGTACCGGACTGGGCTTGCTTGGTTTTGCCATGAGTTCCTCGGGTCCCATCTGTTTGACCTATGTGGTGGACTCGTACGAAATGGTTTCGTCCGAGTGTCTTGTTTTGGTCTTGTTCATTAGAAACATGATTGGAATGGGTTTTGGTTTTGCTATCCAGCCTTGGGTCAATAACTGTGGGTTGAAACTCACCACTTGGTTGTTGTTCATGTTGTCGATTGTGATCAACGGTTCTTTTGTGGTTTTCGTGGTGTACGGCAAGCAGATCAGAAGATGGACCAAAGCTAGATACTTGCGTTTTGCCGGTGAACCGCTTGATTAGGAAGAGAAGTATAGGCGGAGCTTAGAGGTTCGGAGGTGAATCACCTGTGAAAACCAAGGATCTGTTAATTTCCGTTGAAAATTCTAGTAACTTTTGAGAGCTGGTTCCTTTCTTTGCCATTTCCGGTTTATGACTCTCATTGGATATATCTGGAATAGATTTAATGTGATGATTGAAACTTGGCGTAGCTTCTAAAGAAGGTATCGGCACCTCTTCCTAAAGAAGACAGGGTGACCAAGGAGGCACTTCAAGCTGAGTCATGCCTTACCTCAACCTTATCCTTATATCTTCACCAAATGCTTTGAGATGGCTGTGACATACAGCCATAATGGCATCCTGGGGTTCCATAGACAACATGCCCCCTTTCACAATAATGCTGTTTGCATGAGGACTGACCAAAAATCACCATTTCCCTGTTACTGCCGTAGCCTTGCCTTATCTCATACCTCCACAACATTTTCCTGTCACTGCCATAGCCTTGCCTTATCTCATACCTCCACTTCGGATAGCCTTCCTAAACTAGATTCTCTCTTATCTGTGTGCCAAGTATTCCTTGTGCCGAGCTTTCTTGCTAAACCGTTGCATCTCAGCATCTGACTGCAAAAACTAAAAGTTGCCGCAACTCGCTCGAATACTTTCCTCGACAACACATTCGCAGCCGACAAAGCAACAACGTTCAGAACATCAATTGTTGCTGGATTCGAGATCGGAGGGCCCAGAACCTCCGGCCGTACACCTACAGTATACGACTTGTGATGTGTGACCCCATTTGTTCGCCCAACACGTCAAAGTTGGAGTCTGGCTTCTCCCCCACCTCCACCCCCACCCTTGCAGGGGAGTATCGCGGAGACGAGCACCACCATTACTCATGACCATTCAGCAGTGCAAAAGCAATGACTCTAGTATGCTCCGGTGCTTCTAACTTGAGGGCAGCAAGCCACCAAATAAGTGCAATACAATCTCGGGGGCCGTGGCTTGTTGATTGTCGTTTCTTCTTCAGTTATCACATCGTTGCTACCCATCTGCGCCATTACCGCCTTGTGCGTCGCAAAGATAGTAACCCTGCATTAGTTTGACCGAAGTAGTTAAACTCCCCTCCTTTGGAACGTGATATTTTCCGTGTTAGTGGACATAAGCAATATTTTCCGTGTAGAGGGTCCCGGGCACTTAGCAACTATGGAGGTGGAATGAGTGTGATAGGCACTTGACACGGCAAAGGAGCTAATATTAGAAGGTGTTCGGGCGGTGCTGGTATTATATATACCAGGAGAAATACCCCACGATTGGGGAATCACAACATAGTGTATGAAAAATGTCTGAAAAAGTGGATCCTCATACATTAGATAACGAACATGCTGCTGGTAATCCGGGGCTCTTTGAAAGCACCTCGTCTGGCGAGTCTCTTGCACGCAAGGAGTCGTATGAATCCGAGTTTTCTGAGCTCAAAGAGCAGAACATCTTGAGTCAGTATACGGAAAAGCAGGCGATGCAGATGGGCCGGAACTATGCCATCAAGCACGACATGGATCCTGAGTTGTTTTCACGAGCAGCAGCAGTGGCCCGGCGGCCCGCTGAGTTCAACTCCATGCCGTTCCTCTTAGAGGAGGAGAAGATTGGGTTGCACAACGAGCTCACCAAGAAGTGGCACTTGCCCACACGGTTATTTGCAGTCATTGCGTTGGGGTCCATGGCCGCCGCTGTCCAGGGTATGGACGAGTCGGTTGTGAACGGTGCTACTTTGTTCTACCCCTCTGTGCTTGGAGTCGATAAGCGTAGCGACAGCACATGGATCGAAGGGTTGGTTAATGGTGCTCCTTACTTGTGTTGCACTTTTGCTTGTTGGACGTCTGACTTGTGGAACAGAAACTTGGGCCGTAAATGGACCATTTTCGGAACTTGTTTGATTTCGGCACTTGCTTGTATCTGGCAAGGTTTTGTCAACACCTGGTGGCACTTGTTTATTGCCAGATTCTTCATGGGGATCGGGATTGGTGTCAAGAGTGCCACTGTGCCAGCCTACTCTGCAGAGTGTAGTCCCAAGCACATCCGTGGTTCGTTGGTGATGTTGTGGCAGTTCTTCACTGCCGTGGGGATCATGTTTGGCTATGTAGCCAGCTTGGCCTTCTACTACGTTCCTGACCGTGGTATCGGGGAAGGTTTGAACTGGCGGTTGATGCTTGGGTCCGCATGTATCCCAGCCCTTATTGTCTTGTTTCAAGTGCCGTTCGTTCCCGAATCTCCTAGATGGTTGATGGGTAAGAACAGACACAAGGAAGCATTCGAGTCGTTGAGTGAGCTCAGAATTGATCGTATCTCGGCCGCCAGAGACTGTTTCTACCAATACGTCTTGTTACAGGAAGAGCATTCGTATGATGTTCCAACATGGAAGAGAATCATCGAAATGTTCACCATCACCAGAAACAGAAACGGTGCTATTGGGTCCTGGATTGTCATGTTCATGCAGCAGTTCTGTGGTATCAACGTGATTGCCTACTACTCTTCGTCCATTTTCGTTGAGTCTGGTTTCAGCGAGGTTGAAGCTATGTTGGCTTCTTGGGGATACGGTATGATCAACTTCATTTTCGCTATTCCAGCCTTTTTGACTATTGACCGATTTGGCCGGAGAGCCTTGTTGTTGATGACCTTCCCGCTCATGGCAATTTTCTTGTTGGTAGCCGGGTTTGGTTTCTTGATCCACCAGGACGCCGACCCCAAGGGTAGACTAGGAATGATTATCTTGGGAGTTTACTTGTTCTCGTGTGCCTATTCCACCGGTGAAGGGCCTGTTCCGTTCACGTACTCGGCAGAAGCCTTCCCCTTGTACATCAGAGACTTGGGTATGGCGTGGGCCACCTCGACATGTTGGTGTTTCAACTTCATTTTGGCCTTGACCTGGCCTGCGTTGGATGATGCCTTCACTCCTACCTGTGCTTTTGGGTGGTACGCCGCCTGGAACGTGATAGGTTTCTTCCTTGTGCTATTCTTCTTGCCTGAAACCAAGGGCTTAACGTTGGAAGAGTTGGACGAGGTTTTCTCGGTGCCCATGGGCAAGCATGCAGTCTACCAGACCAAGGATTTCTGGAACGGCATCCAAAGAATCGTTCTCAGAAGAAACGTTGCTCCTTTGCCTCCATTGTACAAGCACCAGAGAATGGCTGTCACCAACCCAGTTTGGAACGACAAGGCGGAGATCGAACAGGTCGACGACGTCGCCCAACCCTTGCTGGCCAAACAACCCCAGCACGCAGACCTTCTTGAGAATGTCGAGTAATCTCGAAATTTTACCTTATTGCTACCGGTAGCAGCCAAGGTCTGATTATTGTGATAGTTTATGTTAATAGCGACAACGAGTGACGAACAGAGTTGTGTAGGTGAAGGCAAGATGGATGTGGGATTCCACTTTTATGGCGTGAATGAATAACTTAACAACCAGCTTGCTACTATTGAGGAAACCAAGAGTAAGCTAAGCAGTCCATCATGTTTGTGGCTGCTGTTTGTGGACAGACCGCAAAAAGCGCTTGTCAGACACATTTTTGTAGCAAAAACAACACCAGACTAGTCAAAGAGTACGTCTTTATCACCTCCCTATTTTTCTAAAGCTCTACTAGCGTAACACTCGGCAATTCTGATCCCATATCTGCCCACTCGTTAATTGATCTGGTTAATTTTGCAGCTCTCGCGAATCCAAAATCAAATCTCTACACTCCACCTCCATGAATACACCACAGCCGTACGCTCCCACCAGCAGCACGTCTTTTGTGGGTTCGAACAACTCCAAGTACTATACGGAGGTGACTAAGTCGTCACTCATCAAGACACCATCACATAAGACCATCTACGACTCACTAGCAGAGGTTTACTCGATTTTGCCCACGCTAGAGCTTATAGAGAACTCCTTTCTCAAGGACTACATTACCGATAAGGACAAGTATACAACGACGTCATACCGTTTGATCAGCCAGTATGGGATTATCTTGCAGGGGTTGAAGAGCGACGCCGCCGGATTGGGGGTTTTGAAGGAGTTATTGGGAGAGCTGTTGTCAGACGACTTGGACAACTTTCTCCAGCTCTTTGCGAAGAAGTTCAATATCCAGTACCAGTTGGCCGTCAAGCGGTTGGAGACGGGTGTTCCGACGACGATCGAGCACTTAGTGGGCGCCAAAATGGCGGCGTCGGCAGCAGGGACCGGAGGGTCTGGCACGGGCGCAGGCAGCTTGGTGCCCACGCCAGGGGCCACGCTGGGAACAGCAAGCCCTGGTGGACCATCTGGTGCAGGCAACGCCAGGTTGATTGCCGAGATCACCGGGAACTTCATTACATGCATGGACGCCTTGAAGCTTAACTACAAGCTGAAGGAACAGCTCCACCCGTTGTTGAGCAACTTGGTGATCAGCTTAACCTCGCTCTCGGAGAGCCAGGAAACCTCGGGCAGGGCCAGCGAGTTCTCGGGAAAGAACAAGTTGGTCAGCTGGTTGATCAAGTTGAACGGATTGGCTGGAGATTTGGGGTCAGACGATATAGATGCGTTCTTGGCCGATTTGGACACAGCCTACAAAGGTTTCTTTGCGATGTTGGAGTAGTCAGGGGGATTCAAGATCTATAAAGTGGTCAAATGTTGAAAGAGGTGTGTAAGAATTAAGCATGATGGGAGTATCTGCAAGGAATCCGTTCCTCCAGTTCTGACAGAATGTTGCAATTTTACAATGGGCGGCATTATCTGGTAGCATTGGACTCAACCTACACTTCTGCCAACAGACTACATCCACCCTCTGAGCTTTACTTTAAGATATGCTACTATCCAAGGCTCATCTACTTACCCATTGGCTCACCCGTTGGATCAACCATTGGTTCACCATTTGGCTCACCATTTGGCTTGCATTAGCACTCTACAATATGCGGCGTGTTACGCTTAGCCAGACACGCTTGAGACTTACAGTGGAAAGCTGGCTTGGCTCCCACACACTCAGAATCTACATTAACACACTTCGTGCTTACTTTCATCTCGTCTGTCATCTATTCATCTATCAAACAATGGACTCTATTTGGTCAGCATAATTCAACACATTGAACACCGTTGTAGAGTTGTCTCCCACAACAACATCGCCGGACTTTGCAAAGTAGATGGTTCCGTCGGTCACCTCAAAGTTAACGCCCAACTCACCTCTCAACAAGTCGACAAACAGCAGGTCGCTCTCCTCCTGGGGAACGTACAACAAGTTCTTGCAGTTGCTGATTGGGATGCTGTCGTAAGTCTTTTCCAACAGCTTGGCGATCTCGTACCTGAGAGCATCGATCAAGGTGTCTATGAAGTGGGAGTACTCTTTGCATGGCAAGTTCTTTTCCTCCTTGAGAAGCTTCCAAATCTTGATGTAGTTACCCTCCATCAAGTTTCTCTCCAACTTGACGGGGAAGCTGAGGTATTTGTCGGACTCGGTGTCGTAGTTGGAGTTGTTGTAGATGGTTTCCAACTCAATGTGGAACTTGGAGATCAAACCTTGGGACAACAAGTATAACAAGTACAAGGAAATCACCTTTGTTGTGTCTGAGTTCTTGACCGAGTGTTCGGTTGTCTGGGAGTAGAAAGGCTTCAATTGAGCCACGTAGTTTTCGAATGCCTGGTAGTTCTTAACGTGAAGCGACGAAAGAGCCCCGATTTCGAGGATTCGTTGAGACACCTTGAGGTCGTTGATTTGGTCTTTGGTGGCGGTGTTGGACGCAACAGGCACAAGGAGGTTGTGCTTGATGAGCTCGATCTTAATCGGTGGAAGAAGAGCTTGTATTTGGTCGTATGCTTCCTGTTCGAAGAGCTGGTAGAGCTCGGTGGTGAGACGCTGAAGGGACATGTTGGTGGTTGGTGGCGGCAATTGTTGGAGTTCAGGCGCGAGTTTTAGGTTGTGGTTTTGGTCACGTGAAAGTCATGAGAGGCATTCAGTGGAGGAGGCAGATGGAGGGGTCCAGGGGGCCGGCAACCAGCAGACCGAGTGCTTTGTCTATATCCTGGGGAGGCTCTTAGATGAATTCCAGATTGATTGTGGTAAATTTGTGTTTATTTGCTAGAGAAACTACGAAATTACTCTACATGACAATCTTGCGGCAGGCTGCAAAAGGTCCGAAGAGGTTGCAACAGAGGTCCAAAAAAAGTTCAAAAGGTCGTATTACGCTTTCAGTGGGAGCATAAGAGAGAGGTGATTTAAGAAGAGGCATTTTGAGGGAGGTGGGGTAGGTGGAGAGGTGGGGTGGTGCCAACACTGCTAACTCTTGAAACCAGCACCAAAGCCCACTTCAATGTGGCCAATGAGATTTCCAAGGCACTTGCGGTAGCTAAAGCACCCGGGAAGTCCTCACCTGCTACATGGTGCCAAAACTGAGCAAAAGGGTGGGATTCATACAAAGATTGGTGTACTCTGGAGGTGGTCTCAGTATGGGCGTTGAACAAGCAACTTCTCGTTGCACCCACACGAGACACTCCAAGAAGTCAACTCTTAGAGCACTGTGTGCTCTTCTTGGTTGCCCATCTTTACCCACCTGTTACATTATCTTGGTTCTTCTTGTTGTTCCTCACTCTGGTGTCCCCTCCACTTACCAATCGCACAGTACAATTTTTCTCTCAAATTTCAACTCATCTCATCATCATGAAGTTCATCACTACCAACTTTGTTAGATGCGCCATCAAGACCTGCCAGTCATCGCCAGAGGCGTTCCCTCTCAAGTACGAGGACTGTGAGTTGGCCCAGGAAGAAATCGAATACAACCCCGAGTTCATATACCACATGTTGGAGAGATTGGACTGGAGCGCCGTCTTGCAAGTGGCCCACGACTTGGGCAACGACAGCTTGCCTCAGACCAAGCCAGAGGACATTGATCCAATCATGGAAGACAGTCAGCCCGTCTTGAGGGATTTGCATACCATGTTGATGGAAACACAAATTTTGGAAGGAAAGATGGTTTGCAGAAACTGTCAACACATATATCACATCAAGAACCTGATTCCAAACTTCTTATTGCCTCCTCACTTGTGTTGAGGTGCTGGGGTAGGAGATGCTTGGGGAGCCCGTAGGGTTAATGGGGATTCCGTGGGGATATCCAACATGTATAGAATACAAGAGAAAGAAACGAGTGTAGATTGGTGGGGGATGGCTTGTGAGGAAAGAGTAGTTTTAGGGTGTTCTCCAGAAGAAGTGTAGCAAGCAATAGTCAAGCAGGTGTAACCAAACAGGTTTATAGGTGTAACCACAGGTTTAACCAAGCAGGTGCAACCAGCATTGGTAACCAACATGAGTAACCTACATGAGTAACCATATAGCTGCAACCAAAAAGTACCACCTAACCAATTCAGAAATGTATCCAATGAGCATTTGGAGCACCTTTAGAAACACAACCATCATAAAGTTGATCACCAAAGGGAAATCAGCCACTGGTAGTCCCAGAAAGGACAATGGTCACAAGAACTCACAGGCAAAGCCAACATGCAAAGTCTAGTTAGACCTTGTGGTAACCCAACGAGTGCTAATCCGAGTACTTCACATCCCAAGGAGTTCAAAGTAATCCCACTACTACACGGCAACCCAACAAACACAGACAGGCGTAGATGTTTTCCTCTTGTTAGGCACTCTGGTGCTCAAATCACGAGACTCGGATTTCCACGCTACCGTATTTCCGATTTCCACGGGATTCCCTCCACGCAACCGATTGTTTAGTCACGAGTCAATACCCTGCATTAGCGAGTTGTCGTTAACCGAGCGATCACGACCGATTGTGTGCCCAGCAACAGAGAACATTGGCCAGACTGCAATCTCGGCAAAAGACCAGGCAGATAACACGGATTACACAATGTATCTGGTGACACAATCCTCCAGAGCATATTGTTGTTGGAATCAGCATAGTCGTGCACAAAGGGTGTTTGGTCCCACTACCATGCCCTCCGCCAAACACCACGAGACGACTTGCAATATGCCCTGGCCACCAGTAGGAACACCACGCCAGGTTACCGCCTCAGTTGGCCCACTGCAAGACGCGTAATGGCCCAGACCCTGGCCGTCGCAGAAGTGTCCAACTTTTCCACGTGTACTCATGTAGAGGGCACCGGGAGCCCCCGTCTACAGTATTGGTCCCCCATATCTGGGGACTAGCCAAGTTGTGGTGCCACCTGTAACGGCATCTGACCTCCAACGGGACCCCCACCCGGCATTTCCTGGCGGTTTCCGGCGGAAGCCTTCGTACCATGGCAACCACTCGTTTTGCAGCCACTTTTCAGCTCCCAGGCCAGGCATGTCTTGTGCCGGTAGGAAACACCCGGACGGCGCTGGAACACACCAAAGTGGACTTGTCGAGATTGATTTGACCTACTTCCCACCTCTGACACACTGCTATGTATGCTGGGGCCTAGATTGCTGGGCAGGCTTCCCCTTTCCAGAGTTCCCCCCACACTTGGGAGTGGGACTTTTTTTAGGCAGAGTCGCTTTTTGTTGTGTGTCGAAAAACTCTACCCCTAAGAGTATTGCTTACCAATGGTGAACTTATACAACACGCTATTCCATCACGGAAGTAGCAACACGAGTGCCAACACGAGCCAGAGCAACTTGGGGATGGCGGCCGAGATGAGTGGGCACGATTCCAACGGCGAATCAATTCACATTGCCACGGCAGGCCCAGGCACGCCAGCAACTGCTGGCGTGCCTGCCGGCGAACTCAACCCGCCTCCCATAATCCGGCTGGAGGAGGAGACGGCCAAGCAGGCCAGGAGCCGCTCACGGTCTGTGTCGATATCCAAGTTGCTCTTCTTGCGGGACTTCTCGACTCCCACCACGGACATTAGCGCAACCAACAGCTCCAACGAAGATAACACCACCACGAGCGGCAACGTGTCGCCAGCCATGCCTGCGGCCAGCAGTGCTGCTCCTGGCTCCTACTTTGCCAACAGACAGCCCAGTTTCGTCAAATTGAAGAGCTTTTTCAGGATATCGTCACAGTCGGAGAGCGAGTCGGATCAAAAGGACAAGGAGGAGGACAAGATAGACGACGACAACGCCAAGGACGACAAGGTGAAGCGGTTTCTCAGAAGGCGGTCGCAACTGTCGCCCTTGACGCCCCGCCAGGTGAGTGGGTCCAACACGTCGCCCGGGTCTCCGTCGAGGGGCGGGTCCACGCTTCCTCAGATCATCACAAACCAGTTCGACACCACCCCGGTCCGAGAGAACCAGGTGGACCTGGACCTCACCAGCCCCATTCTCAACTCCAACTTGTACTTTGCACACCAGGGGTTCCCCCACCACTTGCGGAACGAGGGCGACCAGAAGGTCTTGAACGACGCCGCCAACGGCGACCTCCTTTCCATCTCCTTGAGACATAATGACTCCATGTTCTCACTTAAAGGCTCTGAGGACGATGTCTTGAAACCTCCCCAGGTACACCACTCTGCGTTTGAGGACGATTTGGGCGAAGATTACTTGACCACCTCTTCGGAGCCCAAGACTCCCAAGACCTCAAGTTGGACCGCCTCCTCGAAATCGTTTGTGCCCACGCCACTTGGATCACCCAAGAAGAGCCACGTCCATGTCATGCACGACCATTCTTCGTCAATGTCGACGTCACAGGAACTTCCAGCTCCTCCATCCCCACCCAACTTTTTGCAGCCTCCGCCTTCGCCATTCCAAAGAACATTAAGAAGAGTGGCCTCTGCGCCGTTGGTTCACCGTCTTTTGAACGAAAAGTCGGCAGAAAAGGAAGAAGGTCCGGTTTCGGAACCAAAAGAGGACTTTGACGTCAACAAGCACATTGGAGAGGTCAAAATCACGGGCAGACCAAGAACTTACACACAGGAAAGAATGTACTCGAGTGCAGCCACCAAGATCTTGGATGTCCAGGTGGGTCCCGACAACTTTGAAAAGATACGCTTGTTGGGTAAGGGTGACGTGGGCAAGGTGTACTTGGTGAGAGAAAAGGCGTCCAACAAGTTGTATGCCATGAAGATCCTCAACAAGAAGGAGATGATTGAGAGAAACAAGATCAAGAGAGCATTGGCGGAACAGGAGATCTTGGCCACCAGCAACCACCCATTCATTGTCACCCTCTACCACTCGTTCCAGTCCAACGACCACTTGTACTTGTGCATGGAGTACTGTATGGGAGGGGAGTTTTTCCGGGCCTTGCAGACCAGAGAGACCAAGTCGATTCTGGAGAACGACGCCAAGTTCTACGCTGCCGAAGTCACCGCCGCATTGGAGTATCTCCATCTCATGGGGTTCATTTACAGGGACTTGAAGCCGGAAAACATTTTATTGCATCAATCGGGACACATTATGCTTTCTGATTTTGATTTGCTGAAGCAGAGCGAAGGAGCAAAGAACCCGGAGATCTTGCTCAAGGGCCACTTGAGCGATCACAACGGACCCACCTTGGACACCAAGGCATGCATCGATGGGTTCAGAACAAACTCATTTGTGGGCACAGAGGAGTACATTGCGCCCGAGGTGATCCGCGGCAAGGGCCACACCAGTGCCGTGGACTGGTGGACCTTGGGGATCTTCATCTACGAGATGTTATACGGCACCACGCCTTTCAAAGGTGCCGACAGAAAGAGGACTTTTGCCAATGTGTTGAAGAAGGATGTCAAGTTCTCCGACACGCAACTGGTGAGTTCTGGGTGCAAGAGCTTGATCAAAAAGTTACTCAACAAGGACGAAGTCAAGAGATTAGGGTCCAGGACGGGGGCACTGGACATTAAAAAGCATGTGTTTTTCAAAAACACACAATGGGCCTTGTTGAGACACCAAAAACCTCCCATGATTCCAGTCTTGACCAAGGCAGCCTCCAAGAAGGTGGACAAGGTGGACAGCATAGACGGGATTCTTCCCATCAACAAGACCGGGGGTTCGGGATCGGCCACCCCCACCGTTTCGAAGCCCGACGTCAACGATCCCTTTGCCAACTTCAGCTCGGTGACGTTGCATTATAGTGAAGGAGGGATTGAGGACGAAAACGATGGGTCTGTGTACAAGGGGGAGGAGTCCATGTACACTAGCGTTGCATACACTATGTCTAGTGGATCTAGTTATAGTTTCAAAAGTCCGCTGAAGTGGAAGAGATAGGAAGCGGGAAGCGGGAGAGGACTCCGCACACAAGAGCGACGATCGGCGAGGAACCTGGGGGACCTGACCAACGCACAGTGAAAGTATTTGGCCGGCCAAGGCAACTGAACTGCAACCCAATGTGGAGGTCCCGGTGCCCGAGTCTGCTGACTCTCCTCGAAAGCTCATTTTCTCCATCTCAATGAACAAGGTATCTTTCTCTGACGGAAAATATGCCCAGATTGAGGTGCCAATCCCCACCAAGTACAAAAATAGACACATATTTTAGCATGATCCGCTGTAGCCAGTAGAGAAAAAACTTGGCAGGGCCTTCCTGTATGCGTCTGTCAAGAGGGCGTCATGCTCCGTAGGCTTCGCTTGGTTGTTGGAGGTTGTTGTGCGTGGCGACGTCCGCCTGGGTGCCGTCTGGGTGGGGCACTGCCGTTCGTCGATGGGCATAACCCGGCAACTTCGACGTTGCAGCTGCTTGCGGCTACCCGCGGACCACGCAAGCAACATTCGGGAGGTTGGCAGGCGACTTCGATCGAGGTTTGTGGCATTAGGCGGATATTCCTCCCTCCCCAGCGCCAGAGGTACCGAGGGACTAGCCGAGGTGCTATCCACGTTGCCCTTCATTTAAAACGCACTCCAGTTTACGTCGTAAAAGGGTGCCTCAGGTCACACAACCCCCACCAGTCTCATGTTGGTGCCATTACGTAGGTGCAGATTCGACGCACTTGAGGCAGCCGTAACACTAAACGGGCATCTATAGCACGTCTCCATCAGTTTACGCCATTCCCCTTTATGAGTGCAGGTCAAAATTACCGCAAACGGTAATGGGACCGGTGAGATTGCCCCGGTTATTTGTGCCCCGCAACCGGTTGTGCTGTTTTTTCACATTATTTTTTTTTGTTTAGCGCCTGTTGTTCCGACCGATTCTCGTTGCACTTGCAGGTCGGAATCCGGAACTCGTTTCATTTTTTTTTTTTTCATTTTGACAGTCTCTGACAACAATATTATTAATCGGAGGCTTGGAGATTATCAACAATAAAGGTCGAGAGACCACCACGCTAAACGATGACACGAGCTTTCTCAACGATCGACAAGGTGACTTCGACAGAACAATGGACGCTGGAGTTCTAGAATGCTGTTGGCATTATTTTGTAGGAGGCAGCTTGAAACAGACGCATGCAAACCAGATCCATTGTTGGGCAACGGAAACCCAGCTGGCAGAAGGAGCGGAATTTCTATTAAATGTACCTAGCCTAGGGATCGACCCTCCAATAATAGCAGTAGGGGTTATCTGACGCTTCATGTCGGTGGCTGCGTTGTGGGGTCTGGATGACTGGCCGCTCTGGTACGGCGATTCACCTGGAACAGAAACGTGGCAATCCAATTCTTCATGCCAGACCTCGTAGTGCACTCAATTGGAAGATCCTCGACTGATGGCATTCCCAGGACGTTAGATTACCAGAGACTTTGGCATTTCCTGGTGAGTTGTGGGTGCTTTCTGGGTTTACGTCTGTTCTCTGGTGGTTGTAATTTTTATTGTTTCGCTGCAAAAAATTGGAAAAAGTAGTAACCGTGGCGTTAACTGTCACAAGAGAATAGCGGACCCACCAATTGACACCTGTTATGATGCCCAAATTGCCAGAGGAGTACGCCCCAATGGTGTAACAACCTACCAGCTTGTATCTGGTGAGTTCAGATATGATAGCAGCTGCAACCGTTGGGGTACTTTGAGCCGTGCCAGTAAGAGAACCACAAAGCGGCAATTGACACTTCACCTACCGGCTTTGTGAACGGCGCAAACACGGGTGTCCTCCGAGGAAAGCTTTGAGGCAAGGTCGAAGCTTTAGCCCAGCGTTCTGTTGACATCATAGACACAATAGGGAGGTTGCATAGCGAACGCACCGAATTTGGAACAACCAGAGAAGGTGAGAGTGTCAAAGCTTTATTGAGATCTTGGGAGAGACTATGAGTGCCTACCAACAACCTATTGTCATATGAATAAGCTTTGTGTATGTTAGAAAAAGAGAAGGTGGTGGAGGATGGAGGCGGGTGTGTAGGAAACTAAGCTAGGTTATGCATTAGGTGTGTGTTACCGAACTAAGTTAGGTTTAGCTAGACGTATGGATTAGGTGAGTGTTACCGAACTAAGTTAGGTTTAGCTAGACGTATGGATTAGGTGTGTGGGTTACCGAAAGCTAGGCATATGAGATTTAGCTAGACGTACGGTTTTCAATCACATAGTTAGGGAATATGGGGTTGTGTTTTTACGCTAAGCAAGACATATAAAACTAGAATTATGATTTCAATCAACACTTAGATGGCATTTAAACGAAGCTTGGAATATTGTTTTTATCAATGTTGATCTAGCCATATGTGATGCTTTATCTACACCAAGTTAGGCATATGTTTTTCAAACACATGAAGCTAAACATGTCGATGCTGTATCTACACCAAACCAGGCGTATGAGTTCCAAGCTGTGTGTTAGTCATATTGGTTTTCAATCAAAATAAAGCTGTAAGTATGGTTTCACTTTAAACTAAGTATGATTTTCGATGAACAGTAAGATAGGCGCATGGCGTTGTAACTACCTGAGCTTGTTATAGGATTTTTGAATGTAGCTATTCATATGGTTTCAATCACCTTATTCTAGTCATATGGTTTCAATAAGCTTATTCTATTCATATGGTTTCACCATATTCTAGTCATATGGTTTTTACTGATCCAGGAAAGGTTCCAATTAACTTTAAGAATGGCCTTTGATATCATAATAGGAAAGCCAAACAAATTCTAGTAGGGCCCACGGCCCCACTATGTGCTGCTCATCATCTTCAGCATGCCTTAATAGCATTGACATTCTCTTTTTAGTATACTACTCTACAAAATTTCCCTAAAACCATATCCTATTTTAATTTATATACTGAACAAAACATCTAACACAGAACTAAATCAATGATACTCAACTTGACTGGAGAACATTGAGTGGCAACGTTTTCGTCATACAAGTTGAAGAAATCGCCGGAGGTACACTGGTAGAATAAGTCATTGTCTCCTAAGGCCAAGAACCCGTCGGAGGTGATAGACCAACCTGCAGCGTAGATAGCACCGGCTTGTGGTGGAGGGCCGTCGAATTGGAATTGTCTGTTTGCAACAATGGAACCAATACGTCCCTTAGAATCCTTCAAAATACTGTCCTTCAAGTTCATAATCAATGAGTCGTCAGTTTGGCAAGCTTGTGGGGTCTTTCCGTCGGAAGGAGCTGGGGTCCCGGTGGCTTGAACTTGACCATCGCTTATTTGAGAGGCGCCGGAGGCGGTAGTTTGGTGTTGGATTTGCCCGTCACTGATTTGGTTGACACCCGAGGCGGTCGAGGTTGTCAAAGTGGTTTGGTGTTGGATCTGGCCATCGGAGATCTGGTTGATGGCCGAGGCGGTGGTTGGAGCAACACTGGTTTGGTGTTGTATTTGACCGTCGGTGATTTGGTTCACGACAGATGCAGTAGATGGCTTTGGTGGTGGAGGTGGGGCACTGGTTTGGTGCTGGATTTGACCATCAGTGATTTGGTTCACCACAGAAGCAGTGGTTGGCTTTGGTGGTGGTGGAGGTGGAGGTGGAACGTTGGTTTGGTGCTGGATTTGACCGTCGGTGATCTGGTTCACGACAGATGCAGTGGTTGGCTTTGGTGGGGGTGGTGGAGGTGGGACGTTGGTCTGGTGTTGGATTTGGCCGTCGGTGATCTGGTTCACGACAGATGCAGCGGTTGGCTTTGGAGTGGACAAAGTGATGGAGGTTTGCTGTTGGATCTGACCGTCACCAATTTGTTGAACACCACCGTCTCTCTTACCAGCAGAAGCAGTCACTGTGACGATTTGGATCCCAAAGTTGACAGAGTAGTCTGTCTTGGCTCCACTAGGGGCCGGTTGGGCAGGAGTCAATGTGGACCATGGCAGGCCTGGAACATAAGCAGCAAGAGTAGAGCCAATCAAGGTGGCAGCAGTTAAGATGTATTTCATGTCGAGAAGTTTGTTTCTGAACGAGATTTGTTTCTGAACGATGTGTCGAGAAGGTTTATGTGTTAAGAAGTGTTTGTTTCTGAACTGATGAAGAATAAAACAAAGAACTGGGAAGTTTGCAATCTATTTATACTTTTATCCGGGGTTGCAAAAAGTTAAAAATAGGTTGGCCCCATTATATGATTCCACCCAATTCTGCCCCTATCCACACCAAATCACCTACACAATACGAGCTTTGCTTTATTAGAAGGCTGGTTCGATGCACAGTTGACAGGTAGAGAAGCCTGGGGTCTGCTGGATCCGGCCACAGACTCAGCTGGCCATGCTGGTTCCGCTGTAGCAGCCAGCACGAGCATGCAGGAAAACCCGTGCCGCAGCCTTTTTTTTGCTGCAAGGTGGCTGTCAATTTTGAGGAGACATGTCGACTATTGCATGGAACAGCGCATTGGGTAACATGCAAATAGACCAAGCACAGGGTCGCCTGGCCCCCACAGGGTACAATTGCTGTGATTACACGAAGGGTTCTACGTGGGGATGTCGAGAAAACGGACTTTCGGTGCCTCGGCGGCCGTGGTCTGTGGATTCTGATTTTTGCTGGTTTTCGCTGATGGGGGTGCAACCTGCGGGTAGGCGACGGACGGTTGACATGAGGAACCAACGAACGATCCGTGTGGGTATTGGGCGTGCTGGATCAAGTGGAGAGTGGTTAGAAGCTAAGTGCCCGTCGTCTGGAATGTTAAACATAAACATGGCCATGGGAATGTGTGAGAGTTTGAAACGTGTGTGGAGTCGTGCGACAAAAATGCTGGCTGCTAACGGCACGGCCAGCCAGGCCTGACTCCACCACCCGGCACCGAAATGCAGGTCCCTGTGCCTCGCTCGGTGCTGGGGCTCTAGGGGAGCCCAGGGGAAGAAGATACCGGAGCCCACCAAGCCCTGGCACAGCCCGGCCCAGCGCAGCCCAGCAGTGGCCGTGTCTTTTTGGCGGGGTGCTGCAAATGCAGCATCAAGGGTGCAACATGGGGTTAACCAGCAGCAGCCATTTGGCGATGCCGTCGCCAGAGATGATCCACCGACGGCGCCGAAGAGGCCGGAGGCGAAGTCGGTGCATGGAAACAAGCCAGGCCAAGCGGATACGAGCTCAGAATGTTCGAGATCAGCACCAGCGGCCCATAGTGGGACCACAACCACCTCACTCGCTTAGGCTGCGGCACGCTAACCAGGCCACCGTTATGAGCTACACGGTCCTGGTTGGGTGAAGTTGATTGGCGATGCGGGCACTAGCACGCTAACCACCGTTATGAGCTAGCGACGCTGGCACCCGTCCAGCCTTCCGATGAATCGGCGCAGTGGATCAGGTGTTGATCCACTGCGCCGTTACGAGCTTCGCCAACCAGCACACGGAGGGTCACACAGGATTCACACACACGTTGGGCTTTCACAGGTGGGCCGTAATATAACAATGTCTGAACCAGGAAAATACATTCAAAGAGTTTGAAGCAGGAAAATCACAGTGATTCAAGTGCTAAGTGCACAGGTAAAATATAGACAGGCGAATCCAAAGTGCTACATTCAAAGTAGGCAAATCAGTTGCCATTTACAGTGCTACATTCAAAGTAGGCAAATCACAGTAGGCAAAATCAAAGTTATCATTTAAAGTGGTACATACAAAGTAGGCAAAATCACAGTAGGCAAAATCAAAGTTATCATTTAAAGTGGTACATAAAGTAGGCAAATCACAGTGACATGCAAATCCATTCAAAGTGCTAATTCAAAGTGCAGGCAAAACCCATTCAAAAAACCTATTCAAAGTGTTCTTCAAATAACCCATTCAAATGGTCTCAAAGTGCAGGCAAAACCCACTCAAATAACACATTCAAAGGGTTCTTCAAAAAACTTATTCAAAGTGTTCTTCAAAGTGTTCTCAAAATGTCTTAAAGTGCAGGCAAACCCATTCAAAGTGTTCTCAAAATGTCTCAAAGTGCAGGCAAACCCATTCAAAGTGTTCTTCAAAGTGTTCTTCAAAGTGTTCTTCAAAGTGTTCTTCAAAGTGTTCTTCAAAGTGTTCTTCAAAGTGTTCTTCAAAGTGTTCTTCAAAGTGTTCTCAAATGGTCTGCACACAGCCAGTCAGTCAGGCTGGGCGGAAATAGTGTTCTCTTTCCGGAAGCCTCTTGCCGGAAGCCCTTGCCGGAAGCCCTTGCCAGCCCTTGCCAGAGAAGCAACCGATTAGGAAAAGAAACCCCGAATGATCGACCCCCGGGTCGACGACAAGGGACCCACGGAAACTCCGAGCGCATTGTGGGGGGCAGAGGGTCGGGGAAAGAGCGTTTCACCGGCGGCGGGGCCCACGTCACCGACCCCCCATTTACGACTGGCAGCAGTGTAATTAGAGCAACCTCCCATTGACGCCTAGACAGGAAACGGAGCCACAGACGCAAAGCACAGAGTCTAAGACAATCCCTGTGCGCTGGAGAAATGCAGTCTCTACATATACGCCGGAGATGAGATGGACAAAAGCGACGGAGCGCATCTGTGACGTGATTGGCGGGAGACGCGAGTGGCTGCCTCCACGGCTAGGATCGCGTGGGGCACGGCGCCCAATCAGACCCTCGCAAGCGTCGATAGCCTGGCATGGCCATATTGTTGCAACAAAGGAGGCCATGGCAGCAGCGGGAGGAGCAATGACGGATGGTGATGCCAGATTCGGAGGCAGTGCAGGCTCCGTTGCGAGCAGCTACGGCCGCCAAAGTCCTCCTATTTCCACGCTAACAAAAATATACGCCTCATGGGTGAGCAACAATGGTCGGTTCTCTATTATTATCTCTGTTGCTAGATGAGAGTTCCGAAGGTGGGTGAGCGTTTGCTACCGAAGGAATTCTATTTTTCGTTTGAGCCGCTGCAATCCCTGATTAGATCTTCCGACTTTATCAGTTTTGGAGCATGTAGCAACAATAGCGGTGACAAAGACATTTTTAGTATATACAGTCCCGTTGACCGTAAAAGTGGATTGTGCATATGTCAAGTTGGCAAAAGATAACCTAAAGAGGAACGATCGCAACACCCGTAGGGTTGGGCGGTGGGACAAGATGCACGGGAGAGGAGCGGTGTGTGTCACCTCGAATTCCACCTCTCGATACGGCTCGTAGCGTCGACGTTTACGGGTGTCTGGGACCGTTGATCGTGGGGCTGCGCCGTAACTTGCGTATTTGACACCCCCCGAGTTTCGGTCCTCCGACCACATTCCCGTCCTGTGACAGGTCTTTTAGATAAGCACGTGAAGGGGGCTCCGGGTCCACGGCTTACGTAAGGGCAAAAAAAGTCGGGACGCCGGAGTGCGGAGCCCCAGCCCGCCGCCACGACGGCACAGCCCGCCGTAGAGCGCTAGCCTGGCCCAGTGGGGCCTGTTGGTGCCCTCTGATTTGCAGCTTTGGGACGGGCTCTGGTATCTTAACGGGTTTGCACCCCCTACGACCGGGTTGCGATTAGAGTTACGGTGTTTATCGTAAGTCGACTTTGTGCGGGATCGGAATCGATGCTCGGATGGGTGCCGAAAATCTGTGAAACGACATGTGTGGAGATCCAGCAAAGCTTGCATGTACGACTTGGTGTCATACTTCGTGCATGAAGGTGAGGTACCGGAAATGCAAATTGTGAGAGAGAATGTCAAAGAATCGATGCAAGGAGGGCAATTGGGACTCGTGTGGCCGTATTGGCGTGGTGGAGGGAGGGGCACTGGAACAGCGCATCCTGAAATGCGCTGGTGGCCACGTTTCTGCTGTACGCAACGTACGAGACATGGCCCTACCGAAGCTGGAGTTGGGCCACAGAGATATTTTTTAGGCGGGGGCAGCGACATCAATCGAGCGTGTCGCTGGCGCTGGGTCGGCCGCTTCTCGTTTCTCCATCAAAATGTGCGCTTTTAAATTAATCAGCCGCTTGGTTCTGGCCAGGTCTAAATTTAGCCAGACACACCCCGTTGCTGGGAAATCCGGTTTCCACCGTCCCTGTTCCAAAAAGACGTTGGGGCAGCGTGGATCGGCACGCCTAATGGAGACGTGAATTCGGGGGCAGTGACCCGTATATCGAGGAAAAAAACGACGGTCAGTGACGCTGGCCAAGGGTGGAGGTGCCTCTCGTAGAATTTAGACTACGACGATTAATTTTTGCCGCATCGTTAGAGATTACCGTTGTGCGTGGACAGAAACTCTAATTTCTCGGAAAGAGTTCCGATATTTGGAAAAAACAGGATGGCAGATGACGAAGGATGTGGGTGGTGGACGTGTGGGACGTGCTTGTAGGGGCAGCCGTGGCAGCGGACGTCCCAGTGCAAGCGGCAGAGCCCTTGCTGTACGGCCCCCCACAGTCCAGACGCAGCCAGAAGCAGGCTGACCGACGGCCGGTTTATGGGTGACCCACGGCTTGTAAGCCTTGGGGGTGGTCGGATCCAGGGCCCTAAAATGGGACTGGCTGCTATTGGCCCGCCGCGTCTTATCGTCAGTTCCGACCAATAAACCTAATTTTGGAATCCGACCTGCAAGCCTCGTTATCCACTTGTTTTGTTCCCCCTCCCTGCCCACCAGAAACGTGAAATTCCGGTCGCTCTTCTTTTTTTTTTTTTTTTTTTTTGCTGTCTAAATTCTTTTTTTTTTCGATAATATTATTTTTCGGGCGGAATCTGCAGCTGCATCTCCAGCAGCATCTACATCCGCATCTGCAAACTTCCTAACTGCATGTCCCCAACAGCAAAATGTCATCGTTTCCAAAAGACTATAAATCAACACACAATTCCCCGTCATCGAATCTCATTCAGCTTCACCAACACAGACAATGCTTTCCGACATGAACGAATCATATCCAGAACAAATATACTTTGGCAATCCCATGCTCATGGACCCCCACGGGATAATGCACACACACCAGGAGTTCCAGGCCACTCCGGTGCCCACCCAGCCCTACATGTCCATGCCCATCCACGATGAATCGTACTCGTCTGGGTCCGGGGAATACGAGGTGCAGAACTTCGAGACCTTGTTTTCCACCTTCAACAACAACATGTTGTACAGTCATCCATACCCATCATACGTGGCCAAGGAGCAGCCCTTGAGCTACCACCTCCACCACTCTGTGTCGTCCAGCAACTCTTCGGACTCGCCTTCGCTCCAGGTGAACCAATTCCACAGCCAGCAGCAGGACTACCAGGTGCCCGCCGCGCCCACCACAGAAACCGCGGTGGAGATCCCGTTCCCATTCTTAGAGGCCAGGAGCCAGAGCGCTTCGTCGATATCGTCGGTCGACAGCTACGAGTTCAGAAAGAGGAGCTCGGTGCTGTCAAGCTTCTCGTTAGACTCCACAGATATATCAATGAAGAACAGATGCAGGATCTGCCACAAACAGTTTAAGAGGTTATCGTCACTCAAGACTCACATCCACTCACACACGGGGGAGAAGATGTACAAGTGCCTGTGGGACGGATGTGGGAAGCTCTTCAACGTCAAGTCCAACATGACTAGACACTACAAGCTCCATATCAGAGATATGGCGAAGGGAAAGAATTAGGATAATTTTTTGGGAATGCACGGATAAAATATTTTTTTTGTAAGATTTGACGTATCTGTAGATGGGTCGAAAAGCCGCAATTATGCGCCTGCGCACACCCCCATTTAGCGGTGGTGGGAATGGAAGGACGGCGGGCGCGCCCCACTCTTTTTCTCGCCCGCTCCAAACAATTTGTCATCCGCAGACGGGTCGAGAACGGTCCTCGTAGCGGTCCACCGGTCGACTCTTGCTTGCCCCAAAAAAAAGAAAAGAATGCCACCTATTGTTGGGGCTGCCTGCGTATCTCGCCCCATGTCCCGCCGGAACACACCCCGTCCCCCCAGGCCCTGCTGCTCTCTCGCTCTCGGGCCCGACAAGATGAGGTACCCCCGTCCTCACGTCAAAACGAGTCCCGTCCACGCTCTTGCATCTTGTGTAACACCTTGGACAATCTTCTCTTGGCATCCGTCGACACTGTGTTAGGGTGTTTGACGTAATTATAGATCGTCAGGGGTGCCAATTAGAGTGGGACAAAGCGTTTCCGCTTTGGGAAGTGCAATCCGTCGGCCAACAATTTTTGCATCCACAAATGCACAAACCTACACTGCTGCTCAATTTCCGGGCTCTCCTAATCAAACGGCTTGCAAAGACTATATTCGGGGATGCAAAAAGCGGGTGTGCAGTTTTCCAGCCGCACAAGGCATCTAACCATCACCTGTCCAGTCCAACTCGCCCACGAATCCACCGCCAGCAAGGCCCTCCCAATGCCCATCTCCCATGCTGTACGAGGTCCCCGCAACTCGGTGTTTACAAAATATTATGTATGGAATGTGCGATGACCCATATGTAGCCTGTGCATTGTGAGGCTGAGCGCAAAAAGGCATCGATTTCCGCTCAAGTTTATGTCATACCCATTGTGGACGCTTCCAGAACAAAGTGCAATACGGAAAGGAGTTTCTCAACAATCCACCCTGCTGGCCAAGACTATTGAAGTGCTTATATCTCGCTAGAAGCTTCGAAGCAGTGGATGGATGTGTGGTGTGGCTGGTTGGCCGTGAAAATTAATTTGGCTGCGAATCCTACAAAGGTCCACCCACGGGGGGCCAGACCACAGAACGAGCTGCTGAGATGAGATATTCGGGTGCAATCAACTGCTGCTGTGTCGAGAGCCGAGCCGGAGCACAGTGCTCTGGTCTGCTCCTCTTATATGCGCCTCGCACACCCTGGGCAGGTACATACGAGCAGCTGCACGAGGGCCACACACGCCGGACCGCTTCGTCATCGCCCCGGGCTCCGTCTGTGGGCCTCCCACAGGGCTGAGGCACTGCGCTGTGGCCCTGCACCGGCCGCCCGTGACGTATTTCTGGCGTCCACACTACCGAGACTCGGGGCAACACTACCTACCGCCAGTTGCTCTGTATGTGGGTGAGGGGTTGGAGCCTCGACCACACACAGCTGCTTTCTTTTGTGATGCTGGCAACTATAGCATTGTCTGGTGGGGCGTGGGCCCGCTCCAATGCCTGAAAAAGCTACCCGAATTGGCTGCAGCAGCGGCCATTGTCGTGGACACAGGGTCGACAGGCAGCAGGCAATCTGGTGCTGGCACGGCCATTTGCACGGCGTTCACACCAGACACGTTGCGGTTGCTGTTCCAGAACCATGGCTTGCTCCAGCGTGCCCTTTGTTCTTGAGCCCTCCGCTTTGGGCCACCGCTACACACCAGGCATTTCCGCCCAAGCCTTGTCAAGAAATTAATCAAACGAGTCTGTCACCGCAAGCCACGCCTAACTCCACAAAACAACTTGAGCCCTGTTGGGCTCAACAGCACAAGGGTGTAGTCCATCAAAAGGAACGACATCTTGCTTGGCCCTACACAAAGTTTTGGGTACCAGGGAGGACTGTAAGTTGCGGAATTACAATTGGGACAAAACAGTTTGCTACAAATGTGTTTTTCAGTACAAAGTGGGAATGGGAAGCAAGGTTGCTACAAGAGGTGGTTGGGTTGTGGGGAGAGCCTACCAAAGATGGGAATATCAGCAGTGTGGATAGGCAACTAGAACTGGGCGTGGGCAATAGCTGGATAGCCATCTTTTAATCGAAAGCAATAGGGCATGCTAAATATAGCACAAGCCATGGGATATATGCGCCCCATGATCCGCTTTGGACACGGGGGAGTGCATTCTGATGGGCGGCTTCACTTTTGTAGCTATTCGTACTGAAGGCCGATCAGGTGTGGCTGTTGGCGTCGGTGCAGTGTTTGAAACAGCATCTTGCAGGAGAATGTTGCAGTGGAACGACGGTGGGCTTGAGTAGAGACGAGGAAAGTTGAAACGAGCGGCGAGGTTGCACGAGGGCTGAGACGGTTTGAGGGCTGAGGTTGCACTGGTGCTGAGGTTGCACTGGTGAGGTTGCGGTGGTTTGAGGTTGCACGGTTCCGGCTGGATGCAAAAGGAAGCGCTCACGTGATAGATCACGTGTGTCTATTTTTTTGTTAACGCTGCTTCACGTGCCCTTTCACGTGCCCTTCCCTCCCCGTGACTTTTCTCGCTACGAAAACATTTTCCAACCAACCAGAAACAACATATTCACAATGGCCGGCCACCACGCAGTCAAGTTAGTCCGTCACGCAGCAGCCGCTAAACCACACGTCCCATTGCACTTGAAGTGGGGCGCCAAGGCTCTCGGAGCCACCATGTGGTTCTACATTTTCTACAGAATCAAGGAAGACGGCCCAGTCATGTTTGGCCAGAAGTTGCCATTCGAGCACCACTAGTTGGACCGCATCCAGGGTGGGTGAGGTGATTTCGCCTATCTATAGCATTTCTGTCGATGATAGATGAATTGTCCACGGACTCCAGTGTACATTACCGCAGTATCCAGTGTTGCAGTATTGACTGTTGCAGTATTAGTTTCAAGTATTGCAGTGTTTAGTATTCAATGTTTAGTATTGCAATATAACAAGTATAGTGAATAGATAAAGACAAGAGAAGTGTAGAGTAGGGTGGGGAGAGGTTGCAGGGGTGGCGATTCGTGTTGGATCAAGATTTGGGATGGTGGGCTTGGCAGGTGGGTTTGCAGGGTCTAGTTGAAGAGGGAAGACCTGTTGGCAACTCAAATCAACAAAGTCGATATCCAAAACCCAAAACCAAGCAGGCAACCTTTCAGGTCTAAGATGGTCAACAGATGTGAATCAGGTGTATGTTAGGCGGGAAGCGTAGTCTCGATGTAGACCCAGCGATACATAGATCAAGCATCTAGGTGATGGTGTGATGGGTGCCGCCAAAAAAACAAGGAAGGTGACCCTTCAAGTCTAACATGTATACCCAACAGATGCTCAGAAGCCTAATTGTGAAGTGAGGTTTATATTTAGGCAAGAAAGTTGGTATCTGTATCTAGACCTAGCAATACATAAATCAAACAACTAGGTAATGGTATAAATCAACCATCTAGGTGATGGTGTGATGGGTACAGCAAAAACCAAGCAGTTTGCCCTTCGAGTGTATGAAGTACACTCAACAGATACTCTGAAGCCTAATTGTGAAATAAGCTGTAAATTTAGGATAGTAGACACCAATCTAGACCCAGTAATACCTAAATGAAGCAACTAGATCATGGTATAAAGCACCTAGATAATGACGCCCATTTTACCACAAAAACCAAGCAGATGACCCTTCAAGTCTAAGATGTATACTCAGAAGATACTTTAAAGCCTAATTGTGAAGTAAGTTGTAAATTTAGGATGGTGGACTCCATCTCCAATAATACATAAATCAAACATTCTAGCTACTGGGGTACCAGCCGAGGTCACTAGCATCCATATCACCACAAAAACCAAGCAGATGACCCCTCAATTCTAAGATGTATACTCTACAGATACTCTGAAGCTTAATTGTGAAGTCAGGTGTATATTGGAGTGGCAAGTCGTAGTCACGATGTCTTGCAATATATAAATCAAACATTCTAGCTATGTTGCGATGGGCACTGCTTGTAATGGGCACCAGCTAACGATGCCATTGAGTCCACGACACCACAACAGACCCCTGTAGTGTGTTCTCACCATCAATGTGTTCCCATTGATGTTCTCACCATTGATGTGTTCTCACCATCGATGTCTTCCGTTGTGCTCTCACAATCGATGTCTTCTCACCATCCCACACATTGCAGCCACCTGGTAATACAACAGCCACCAACCCAACCTAAAACTATACGGCACACCATTGATCCCGCATTGTCTTGACCAACCGCCAAAGTGTCTACATTGGGAAACCAGCATGCTTGACCATACAATTAGCGCCAGTGCAGTGGGTCAGCTCCATACTCGGCGATCCAGGTGGATGGGATAGGATAACATAATTGCTCGTTGTGGGGGAGATGGTCCTGGGGCTGCCTGTGGAGGAGTAGCGCAGAAGCCGGGGAGCCACAGGAGCGATCCGGCACCGTCGACAACACAGGCACAAACCGCAGGACCCTCGAGTTAGTTAGTGTCCGGCGAGCCAGGCCGCTTCAACCTGCGGTGTGCCCACGCTTCACAATGGCGCCAAAGTACGAACTTCTGTCCCAGCGTGCTCTTTGTGGCACAGGCTGGAAGATCCCAGCCAGTGTCGCTGTGAATGTCGGACAAAGCCCCCACAGGCTTACCACGTCGACCGCAGGGGATCACACCACTCTGGGAGACGCATGCATGCTCCTCTGCCCCCGTCGGGTGCGTTCGAGCTCCACAACAAAGGCCCGTTGGCAGCAGTGGTGCCAGCCGGAATTCAAGCTCCGGGGGCCATGCCCCGACGGCCATGCCCCGACGGCCGGCACTCGAGCATTCTCGTTTAGCTTTGACTCCGCCCAGGCGATGTCAGGGCCAGGCAGACCAAGGAGGTTGCAAATGGAGGGTGGATGGGGAGTGTGGTGGGGATTCTGATGGAGTGTGGTGGGAGATGTGGTGGGGTATCCCTAACTGAAGGGAGTGTCCCAACTGAAGGGTGCTTTCATAACTTGTAATAGTCCCAGCTGGAGCCATGATTCCACTCTGCCAACACCATCCAGTCCACACTACTCAAAATCTACTGACACCTACACCACACATGGTTCAAAACCTAAATCAAGAAAATATGCCAAAACAGCCAGACACAGGAGTGGTAGCCTCAGGCTGTGGTTTGGAATGCTGCGAGGCCGATCCTTTGGTGGTTGACAAAAAGCTTTTCCGAAGTATGGCTGTCAAAGGACAAACCGTAGAGCGTAGCCTCTGTGGCAGCCTGCCGACTCGACGGCCGGAACACGAGACGCTCGACCCCGGATCTGCCTGTGCAGTGGCCGCCACTCGCGGGGCTTACTTGCGTCCTCCCCATCGAGCCATAGTTCCGCTAATGTCCACAATCTCAGGCTGCACGAACGACACCGGTACAGTTATAATTAGCAGAGCCGTGAGGTATGGCTGGCGGGATGGCAGCTCCGGCTCTGCTGGACGTGCCTCCGCCGCTACTGTGGTCTTCTGGACGTCCTTCCAACCCGCTAGTCAAGGTGTCGGTGCTCTACAGTGCAAATCCGCCGGTTTCGGGATTCCTTAGCAAGGAGCTCCCCTTATTATCAACTATTTTAGATGTAGTCACAAAGCACGCTTGGTTAACTTGGCAGATACGGCACCAGCACAATAGTGGTGCCCGCCCCGTGCGTCCTGTGGTATCTGATAACGCTAAGCAGCAAGTGGTGGAGGGTAACAAAAGCACATTCTCGTTGGGAACTCACTCACGAGGCTAGACAGGTGGACTGCAAAACACGGCGAATTTGGGTCCACGGGTCACCCTTGCTGGTTATCAATGGACCGTCCAGGTGCAAAGCAGCTTGCCTGCCACCCAGCAAGTGTCACCCCACTTATTTTGCTGCCAAAATGCCTCACAATGGCCGGGAATGTGTTTGGCAGCGTTGCAAAAGGAATGTGTCTGGTGGTTTGAAGCTGTGTGTGTTGCTCCCACTTACGCTTGTCTGGTCAGGAGCTTGGGTTGGGATGATATCAGTGGGCGTCGCCAAGTCATTGTTTGCGGCCATTGACGTCTCAGAGACCCTCTGTCTGCTCAGCTGTCTCTCCTGTATATTCGGTTGCCTGTTCAGGAAAGCGTCATCAGGGACTGGACCTGGGTCGGGATCCGCAACCAAGCTTCTCTGCACAAAGGAGAAGGCAACGATCTACGTATGGAACACTTCGGCAGGTGGATCTTCTGTTCCTGGCGCCAAGGCCAGGCCACGGTTCTCGCTTGGGATGTGGTGTTATTGGAGGTTCAATGAGGTGGTTCTATCCCCAGTTTTCGTGTGGTGTTGAGTGACGTTATCAATCCTGAGTCAATTAGGGTTCAATGTGGTGGTACTTGGGGTATTCAGTGGGGTTGTTCTCTGAGTTGAAATCGTTGGTTGTTTTTCACTTCCAACTCCTCGTTCAATGATGGGGCATCTGATTTCCATTTGTTTGTGGAGTTCAGTGGATCAGTAAGGTTGATTCACTGGATAGTTCACTGTGGTATTTCCCGAAATGCAGTCTTAATTGGATCACTCACCTGAAGAATAGTGTGGTCAAACGGCAATGTAGAAGTACTCAAAGATACTGATCCACGATTTAAAGGTGGTAGCTCACTTTCTGGTGGTTCTTCTGTTACACTCGGATTTTCCTAGATAGTTCAGTGTGAGGTTCAATGTGGTGGTACATGTGATCGCTGAGTGGTGTTCTTCTCACTTCCAACCTTCCTGAGAGGTTCACTGTCTGGGGGGTTTTCTGTTTCACTTCCAACTTTTCTTGATCGTTCAGTGAGGAGGTTCAATGTGGAGGTTCAATGTGGTCAATGTGGTGGTTCTTGTGATCGTTCAGTGAGGTTCTTCTCACTTCCAATTTACCTGGATTTGACCCCCTGAGATTATATGATCTCCGGATCGATAAACCTTGGCCTGAACTCAGAGAGTACGTTGATCTGATAGACTTGAATAAGTTAGACTCGTATTTCAGTGTGAGGTTCAATGTGGAGTTCTTGTGGTCGTTCAGTGAGATCGAAGGTGGTTCTTCTGATTTCCCAGATGTCTTGTGGTCGTTCGGTGAGGCTCAATGTGATGGTTCTTCAGATTTCCCAGATTTCTTGTGGTAGTTCGGTGAGGCTCGGTTCGTCTGGTTTGTCCCTGTTGTATTGTGGTTGATCAGTGAGGTTCTTCTGATCTGACCTCAAATCTTCCTCAACGTTCCTACGATCTTTCCAGGTGGCACTTCCACTTCACTTTCAACCTTCCTATGACCGTTCAATGATGGTTCGTCTGTCTTCCCCAGTTGTAGTATTCCTGGTTGGTTCCACTTTACTTTCCCAGTTGGTTCCACTTTACTTTCCCAGTTGTCTTGTGGTCTTCCTCACTTTGGTTCCTCCTCTTCTGTATCTGCCTCTGAAACCACCCCTTCTGCCTCTTCTATCATCCCCTCTCTCCTTGTCGTCGTCGTCCGTATCTTTTTTCTCGTCCTCTTCCTTCTTAAACTTAAAGTTGAACCCTTGACTGGTGGCATAGTCAAGCTTGAAGTTTCCCTCGTCGTCCAACTTGAAGATCATCACGTTGTGGTCTCCTCCGTGGTGGGTCAAGTAGTCACACAAGTTGAAGTGCCACAAGTTGAAGTACGCTTGGAAGTAATAATCGTTGATTCTCTTGAGGATTTTCTTGCTTTCTTCCTCTTCAATGGGGTTGCCCAAAGTCAACGGGACAATCTTGTCGATGGAGTCGTTGATCGAGACGGGGATCTTGTCAAACAAAGACAAACCCAACTCGATCGAGTCTCTGATGCCGTCGCCCTCGTGGCTCTCCAACAACTGAATAATCTCGTCCTTAATGATTAACCACAACTCTCCCAAAATCATTCTTAGTCTCGAAAACTTGGACCTATAGTTCTCAATGTACCCGGCAGAACCACCCATGCTATCCACAAAACTCATCCCGTTGCCCATCACAGGGTACCTGAAGTGGAGACCCTGACTGATGGTGAAGTCGGCGTGTGTCATAATGGCCAAGTGTTCCAACAATGGGTTCTTGATGACGGGCGCATGGCTGACAAAGAGGTTGATGGACTCTCCGGTGTCTTGGACACGAGAATATAACTCTGCAATCTGGACCATGGTGATCCACAACTCACCAACCTTGCCGCCCACGTTGGAGGACAAGTTGCCGTTGTCAAACAAGCTGTGTATCTTGAGGGAACCTCCCAACCCGTATATCTTCAAAGGGGGTTGGTTGGGCAAGGTGGGGATGGTGTGCACGTTCAAATGGTCAATGAGGTGTAGGTTGGGGACCTTGTACTCGCCCGTCTGCAACTTGTCTATCACGTCGGGGTCGTCCAACGGCCCGTAAACAGTGTAGACCGGGCATGGGAGCAGCTTCTCTCCACTGAGGTACTGGCCCAATTGGCTCAACCCCCCGTACAATTGGGTCTTAAACTTGGAGAATTCATCTTCCTCCTCGCCAATCAAGCTGAGATTGTTCAATTGGTCAACCAACTCGGCGTCGAGGATCTCCAGAAACGCTACGATTTGCTTGAGGTACGTATCGTCGTGGTTGTCGAGAGTGTTGTCGTCCCAGAACCCAAAGTTCCCCGTGTGTATCACAATGTCCACAGGGTGCTTGGCACATAGATGAGAAAGAATGTCAAGGTTCCCTTGGATGTCTGAGATGGTGAGGACTCTCATGGATGTCGTTGGTTGGTGGTCAAGTTTGTACTTGGTGAGTAGCGAAATCAAAATTCCATTTTTTACAACCGAAGCACACTACCATAAACAAACTCACGAAATTACACAGAACACACTCTGTACCATCGATAGAAGCATTGGATTTACGAGCAACTGGTAGACTAGCAGCAGATATACCACATCGACGTTAGGTGTCACCGCTGAGGAGAATTTATACGGCATCCAGAGAGCTGTCCACACACTAAGACTTTAGTATTCTTTGCGTCCAGCACACACGGAAGCCGGACGAGAATCAAGCGGACAGCAATCAATTCCAGGGTACTTGGCTTTAGCATACCTTGTGAACTGAACACCGGTAGCCACAGAAGTAGGTTTAGCACGTTTCTTCGCCGTCCGTTGGTCAAAAACACGGAGTCGACCGCAGCCTTATCGAATATAGCTGGTCTATCATTCGCTGTTACCCGAGGACATCACACAAGCAGGCACATTGGCTACTTGATTATAGACTTTGCTACTACACCCGGTTTGAACACACTGAAATAGACTGTTTTTCTCCACGGGTTTGGCCATTTGATAGACACGTTGCTGCTTACAGCGTCACGGAACAGATCATGTTGGAACCAGACCAAAGGCTTCGAAACGCCATCATCCAGGGCAGTCTTCCCAACACCAAGCGGCTTTTAAGCCGGTTTCCGGAGCTCTGGCTCAACGTGGACCAGTCCCACGAGGGCTGGACCAACCTACACTACGCCCTGTTTCACGGCAACTACTTGATATGCTACCACCTCATATCTTTCATGAACCAGCATTTGGGTGAGTATTCATCCAACTACAGCCAAATCGACCTTTTGCTGTACGACAACTTGTCGGTCTTGCATCTACCAACAATTCACCACCACTCACAGACACTTCATTATTTGTTGCAAGAGTTCCCCGGAAAGTACTGGTTGAACTTCCCAGGAGGAGAGCATCTACAAACACCATTGCAGTATTGCTGTGTGTACGGATTTCGAGCAGGATTGAAGCTTTTATTGGAGTTTGGAGCGCAATGGGACACCCAGGACGCCAACGGAGACACGAGTCTTCACTTGTGCTTTCAATACGGCAACTGGGACTGTCTCCTGGAGCTTGTTCTGTTTGTTGTATGCGAGATGAAGAAGAAGGGTGGGGACATTGGTCAACTTTTCAAGCGATTCGAGTACATCCAGAACAACAAGGGCTGGATAGCGGTCGAGTATGCTTCCAGGTTCTCGCTTGCCAAACGTTTCAAGGCATTGAAGGAGGAATTGTTCAAGACAGAACACATGCAGGCAGAGCCTATCATGAAGGACGACTCCAACAATTCGTCCGTCTTGAACATGACAGCTCCTTCCTTGCTGGATAACAAGATTTTGCAGAGTCCCATTGTTCCAATGTCACAATCACAATCCGTTAAGGATGAACCTTTAACGCCTACGGGAACTGGCAATGGTCAAGCGAGACGTGCACACTCCCAGTCCTTGCCATCTGGCACGGCCCCAGATATGAAGCCAAGAAACACCAGGAAGCGGTCCAACACCACCTACGCGTTGAGACCACCGACCGTACAGCCAAACGCTGTTGGGTCTGCCCCCCGGAGTCCACTGACCCCACTGCAGACGGCTCGGACGTCGTCACTCAAGAGCGTGACCATATCGCCA
This sequence comes from Kodamaea fukazawae, assembly GCA_030572255.1. Lineage (NCBI taxonomy): Eukaryota > Fungi > Ascomycota > Pichiomycetes > Serinales > Debaryomycetaceae > Kodamaea > Kodamaea fukazawae. Next base: position 40,957 of record JAJLZQ010000053.1, read on the forward strand.
TCTGTTCGGAAGCTGGAGGACGAAGCTGGTGATTTCGAAGATGTATTCAACGATTTATCTTCGAGAAGATCCGAGGATAACTGGCCATCGATCCAAAGCAGCCCCAGCAATATAGTTTCGCAGCCATTGCCAGATAAGTTGACACCCTTACGTGAGGCGTCGACTGCTTTAAGTCCAGCTCTGTCCAACAACTCCATTGCGTCTTCATTGAAGTCGTTGACACAGTCGCCCAAACAGGAGTTGGTTTCGTCAAACATCGCACGGCTGCGGCGGTCGTCGTCGTCGCTGTCTATTGTCCGAAACGTAGCATTCAACAGCAGCCGCACATCTTTGACCAACTCCATTGCTGCGTTGGAATCTCCAAGAAGAAGACGGCCCTCGTTGCTGAACAGATCTCTGGGAGGAAGCGGCGACGAGGCTCCCTTGCGGAAAACGAGATCCTCTGGAACTTTGCAAAATGGGCTCACAAAGAACACTACCCTAGCTCCTCCAACTCAAGATGATTTGATGGGTTTAGGTAATGATTCATTGGACAGTTTAAAAAAGAATGTGAGTAGTGTGAGTTTCAGCAGGATGAGATAGTAGGCATCAACAGGGACAGCAGTAACGCTGCATTTACCAAACCAATCCAAAAGACATACAACAGCAAAACAACATCAAAACAATATCAAGACAACACCAAGACAACATCAAGACATCAACTCAAGACATCAACTCAAGACATAACGATAACGCAACGACAGCGAAACAAACTAAGGAAGCCAGAATCACATACATTTCAACAATAACCTAATGTATTTTGTATACCTAAATCAAGAATTACATTTTCTTTTCTTGACTTGGTTGCCCATAGCGTTAGGTTCACATTTCTAGGCTTCCGCCAATAAATGATATCAGAGAACCATAGTTGTAGAAAGCATGTAAAATTCTCACAAGGATATACATTCCGAGTGAACGACGTAGAGTAGTCAACTGCTTTGCCATTGGGTCGACTTTAAAGGAATTCCCTGGTAAATCGGTTCCAGATATGTCCTGTATATCTTCATGATAACGTGATTTTGTGATCTGGGAAAGGAAAGCAGACAGCCTGACTTCGAGTTGCGGTAGATTGCTAAAAAGCAAACCATTCCTTATTGTGCTGTTCAAGTGGTCTATTGACGAGCAATTAGGTGTGTAGAATCTCTAATATGATGCCTGTCGTCGTGTTCGTACGGTTACTCCACGTCTGGTAGTCTTCATTTTTCACAGACGCGAAAACTCCATCAATATGAGCCAGAAGAAGCAGAGTACCATCAGTCGGTTCTTCCAGAAGGCAAGTCCTGTGGAAGCTGGTGCCAGGCCGGCCCAAGTCAATGGCAGCCAGTCTAAAGAAGCCGACATTCAAAAAGTGGAAGCGAAGGGGTCGGAATCTGAGCCGGAGCAACTGATCCGTGAGAATGAACCCCAGCTTAAGAAACAACGAAGAAGCAGTCCAATAGACAATTCTGACGAGTCTCAGCCCATAACACCAGTTGAAAGCGTCTCGCAGGCGCTAGAGGACTTGGATGTGAACATTCCAACATTGGAAGTCGACAACACAGACACCACAGTAGTGCAGACACTGAAACCAGGTAAGCGGACAAGCAAAACACAGCCAAAACGGCGGACTAAGGCGCTGACCAAAGCGCTGCCTGAACCACTTTCAACATCTGAGGAGGTTCCCAAAAAGGTATCCAAGCCGGCATCCAAGTCTGTGTCTAAACCTGCATCGAAATCAACTAAATCAACTTCCAAGCCAGCTTCGAAAGCAACGACCAAATCATCGAAATCAGCCAAACTCACACCATTGGAAAAACAGATCCTTGAACTCAAACTGGAACATCAAGACAAGATCCTCCTTTGGCAGATTGGATATAAGTACAAGATGTTTGGAAAGGATGCGTTCATTGGCTCGCAAATTCTCAATGTCATGTACATTGGAGGTGGAGATGGAGCCACAAAAGCTCCGGAGTTCTCGTACTGCTCATTTCCAGACTTCAAGCTTCACATTAACCTTAAAAGAATCCTTTCCCACGGTCATAAGGTGGGTGTGGTCAAACAAGTGGAGTCTTCGATCGTCAAGTCGGTGGAAGGAGGTGGCAGCAGCGACGTCATGAGAAGAGAAGTCACAGGGGTGTATACCTTGGGGACATACTTGGGAGATGAGCTTGACAACGGAGCCGTCGACAACACCGACGAGTCCAACCATTACATTCTTTGCATTCACCGGTTTTCAAACCTTCAGGTACATCTTGTAGCCGTTCTGCCCTCCACCGGTGAGATCATCTACGACCTGTTCACAGACAACTCCAGCAGCACCGAGTTGGAAACAAGGTTGCTTTACTTGAAGCCCACCGAGGTCATAGTTAACGAAGAGTCTTTGTTAAAAGTTGTCAGGCTCGTCAACAACGAGGTTTTGGTTATCCCTCAGGTAGATGTGATAGATGGTGTCACCATACCGGAGGTCGATTTGGAACCTGAGATCTTGGAATGTATGAGAATCCTTTCTTGTTATCTTGAACAATTCAAGCTCAGCTCCATTTTTACCATTGCAGATAACATTAAGCTGTTCAGCAACTCCAGAAAACACATGATTCTTCCAGCAAACACAATCAAAGGATTGGAGATCTTTGCCAACTCCACGGATTCAATGAACCTGAAAGGGTCCTTGTTGTGGTTGTTGGATCACACACGGACCAAGCCTGGCAGTCGTATGCTCTATTCTTGGATTTCCAAGCCGTTAATAGATAAGCAGGAGATCCAGAATAGGCACGACGCAATAGAAGAGTTGACCTCTGGTTTTATCCAGATCATCGATGTGCTTCGAAACGAATTGTCTAAGGTCAAGCTAGACTTGGAACAGTTGATGATTAAGATCCATTATTCTGCTTCCCAGTCACAACCCAAGATAACCAGAAGAGAAGTATATCATCTTCTTAGCTGTTTCCAAAGAATCATCAAGATAGGGAAAGATTTTGGAGATTGTACGTCACAATGCAAATCTGCGCTACTTCAAAAGCTTTTCAAAGATCTCTTTTCCATTTCTTCGGTTGACATAGTCAAGAACTTTATTGATATGATAGATTTATCATATGTGCTTGACAATACCAAAGAGACCACTCAATTTTTCAACCTTTCATATAGAAGCTGGGAAAAAGTGGTAGAACAGGAAAACAACATCAAGGACTTGGAGGAAGGCATGGCCGTGGAGTTGGAGAATATCCGGGACCTACTTCAACGGCCTCTGTTGATTTACACAACAAACAATAAGGAACCTTACTTGGTCGAAGTTCGGAATGGAAAGCAAGTGGATGCACTCCCTTCAGACTGGCAACGTATCAACGGAACCCAGACTGTTTCCAGATTCCGGTCTCCGCAATGTGCCAAGTTGTACAAGAGGTTGCAATATCATCAGGAAATGTTGGTGAGGGAGAATGAAGCAGCTTTCCAACAGTATTTGGTAGAGATCGATGAAAACTATGGCTATTTCACCAAATTGGTCAAGTTTCTTTCGACGGTAGACTGCTTGTTATCGTTGCTGGCAGCAAGTGGAGTTGGCACCACCACCAAGCCAACGCTTGTTGATGAGCAAGTCGTTGACGTTACTCGGGGCCGGAATCCAATCATTGAGAACTTGCTGCATGCTGCCACCTACGTTCCCAATGATATAAATCTTCACCACGACAAACAAAGAGCATTGATCATCACAGGTCCAAATATGGGTGGAAAGTCTCTGTACGTCAAGCAAGTAGCGTTGATGGTGGTGATGTGCCAAATCGGGTGCTTTCTTCCTTGCGATAAGGCGACAATGGGTGTTTTCGACTCGATCCATATCCGGATGGGTGCCAGCGATGACATTCTTCGTGGAAACTCCACCTTCATGACGGAGATGTTGGAGTGCTCCACCATCATCAAGAACATCACTTCCAAATCTTTGGTCATTCTAGATGAGATTGGAAGAGGAACAGGGACCAGTGACGGCATTGCCATTGCATACTCGATCTTAGACTATTTGGTTCTGTCTAGCTGCAAGCCCTTAGTCTTGTTCATTACGCATTATCCATCGCTCCATGTTTTGGAGAATGAATATCCTGAGGTTGCAAACTATCATATGGGATTCGAGGAGGTTGTTAAGTCCGGCCAAGAATACCCAGAGGTCATATTCTTGTACAATTTGGTGAAGGGAGTCGTGAGCAACCTGTATGGTTTGAATGTGGCCAAGCTCGCCGGTATCCCGGAAAGCGTAATAGGAAAGGCGTACGCCAAAAGTGAAGAATTGAGGGGTAGTGTTGAGAATGTATCGGCACAGTTGGCCGATGACCGTGTCAAATGGTTATTGGAGTTGACAGAAGGGTTGCAAAATTAGTTGCAAATAGCATTGGGAACGGACCAACGATATAGTTTAACAGGATCTGGAACTTAATGTGGATTTCACATATTCTTTTGGACTCTTCAGCTTTTCTTTACTTATTTTTGTAATTCCAGTTGATGACCTAGCAGTCTTGTTGTCTCCAGCGTCGTCCCTTGGTGACTTAAAAACACCACTACTTATTTCTTCATTTTGAGATAGTTCTGTGTACCTCGTAAATTGAAGTCCTGGAAGATTTGTGGGTGCTTCTGTACGTAATTTTAATACTATAGGACGCAACTGTGTTGCTAAAAGAGGTGCAAGTTACCCTATCTGACTGTATCAAACCAAAGCGAACTTCTTCTTGGTTATGGTTTTGGGAGATTTGCTGCAAAAATCAAAAACACAAACATGTTTGCGGAAGCCGTCCTCGAGGATTGTGCCAGAGAATTCATTATTGAGCACTTCAAATGGGTAAATTGATACTCTCCAGAGCTGTGGAATTGAACAATTCCCAGATATGATAAAAAGTTTGTAATCTAACTTATGATTTAGAAGGATTTTGTAGTTTTTGTAGAAGATTTCAGAGTCGGTGGCTCGAATGACTCCGATTCAGAGGAGCCATTCCTAAAGAAAATTGGGTTACAAGTAGCCAGAAAGTTGAGAAAACCTGAGTTTTACTTGAAATAGCTTGAATTGGGAGTTGAAGATGGTTTTCGTGTGAACTCATTGGGGTTTTTGGCTCTGTGAAGTGCATGTTGGTCTTGAAACTGGATGCAAAACCAGACAAGGGGACCAATGAACCCACAAACAGCAAATTGACGGCAAAGAGTTGTTAGGATGCTCAATTACTTCACTGACTAGCTAAAAGATAACGGTCCTTGACTTTGTATAGCATTGTGTCCACCGTCGCTCCATCTCATCTACAATTATCTTTCCTATCAAAATCCATATTCTAGTATACACATTATCATAAATACTCAGGGGTTACCTGGTCGGCTGGTAGGGTCCTTGGTCCTACAGATACGAACTGAAGGCTCTATCTCGAGGTGGCAAAATTTTCGTGCATGATGACTGACGTTGGGTAGACAACATGCTTGGTTAAAAGCACTTGATGCCGTGCCTAACGTCTTGTGAGCACGGCCACATGCTAGGAGACAGAGAGCCTGTCGACACTAGTTTGTTTGTGCAGAGTCTGCTTTGCGTCTGGCAAAGTCACTTGTACGAACAGCCTGTTGGTCTCTCGTACGAATGCAAACAGTCGGCACTCTAAGGTCTTTGGGCCTTGTTGTCCAACTCGGAGTAAGCAGGAGGCTGCTGCTGTTGCTGAGGCTGCTGGGTTGGAGCGTCGGTGGCGCCGTAGCTGACTGGAGCGATAGCCGAAGGTTGGCTTCTGATAGGGGCACCTTCACACGAGTGGTGGTGGTGGTGGGTGTGGTGTTCGTGGTGGTGACGAGGAGTTTGGTTCTCCAAGTCGCTTCTGTAAACATAGTAGATGGTGCCGTCGTTGTGGTCCAGGTATGGTGGGTACTTGGCAATGATGTACCAGGAGTGGATCAAACCGGGCAAGTACCCCAACATACACAACAAGATGTTGATCAAGGAGTCGCAGGTGCAAATCCCTCTTCTGATCCACACAGGCAATGGTGGAAACAACACCGACAACACGATAAGGATAACGTCTAACAAGCAAGCACACATGGTTGTTCTATGGAGAAGAGATGACTGGCAAAAAGATGTGATTAATTTATACTCGCACAAAAACGTGCCGTTCGAGAGGTGCTCGGAGGGCCGGCAGCTGACGGTTACTGGTGAAAAACGACGCTGGCGGAGGCCCGAAAAAACGAGTGATGGAACAACACGATCAAGAGTTTCGAAGCACACTAGAAGGATTAGTGTAGCAATGAGCTTGCTTTTTCTGTTTCTAGTGGTGTCTTTGCCTGTGGCATCTCTCAATGTCTTTTTTCGTTGTCTCCCGGCATCTCTTGTTCGGCTAGTCGTTCACTCTCGCTCTCACCTGGGTCCCCCAGTAGCTCATTTGGGTGTTTGAAGCCACTATTTGCGGTCTTTTCAACGATGACTCTTCGATACTCACGTGTTTGAGCTCTATACAAGCAGTGTCCTCTGAATTGCATGCAATGTGCTTGTTGGCAACGGCATTCTCCGGTGGATGTGGGTGCTAATTTTCGCTGCAGCACAGTTATTACTGCAGGCCGAAATGGTCGATCTGGACCACACTTGCAAAAGTGTAGTCCCACCGTCGTAACTGCAAGATCTAAAAAGCTTCAGTGCAGGCAGACGGGCCAAAGGGTACACGCGCCATTTGGTTAAAGTGAGTCTTGAAAGGTCCGGTTATTGTCTCTGCTTGTCTTGTACTTCTTAGCTCATCGCAGTAGCCTGGGTCGAGAAACCAAAAAGGCCCAAACCCTAGCCAAAGCCAAGCAAATTGCTGGTCTGGTGATTTCCTGGCATTCGTGGCTTTGGCCACAGGTGGGTCTGTCCACCAGAGTGCCGGATTTTAGGCGTAGCACAAAGCTGGTCTGGAGTTTAGATACAGGTTGAAGAAGCACACAAACCTGTTGCAGCAAAAGGATGCTAACGGTGAGGAAGAACATGTCAGGGCCACATGGAGCCGTTGAGTAAGGGTAGAAAGTAACTCATTCAGCTCTGGTTTCAATTTGCAGACCGCTTCTGGTTTTGCTGTGCCATGCAGTTCCTCTCTAAAGTGATTGTTTGGCTGCGAAAACTGTTCCGTGCCTGATGTGTGGTTAAGAAGCCCTACGTCAAGAAAGACCCTGACAGAATTCATGGAGACTATCGAGGAGTACAGACATTAGTCTGTTCTATGGAGCAGTGATGCTCTTTCAGTGGCAATATCGTGGTTGTTTTTGAAAAAGACTTTTGCAAGTGACTACGGACTTCTACAGTCATTTTATTCTTCACTCTATTCATCAACTTTTCCTATACATCCCGCAAATCTAGCTTATTGGTTTCTGACTAGCTTTAGCATTACTTGAAAGCCTTGTCGAAGTCAGTGAAAACAAACCTATATCTGACGTCACTTTCTCTGGCTCTTGACAAAGCCTTGTGGGCGTTTTCTTCGTTCAATGGCAAGGTTTCGATCCATGGCTTGACGTTGTGCTTGACAGCAATGTCCAACATCTTGATGACTTCTTCCTTACTACCGACGGTGGTATAAGTCAAGATGTTGTTCTTACCGAAGAAAGACATGGCCTTGAAAGAAATTTCTTCGTCTTGTTGAGGCACACCGACTTGAGCAAAGACGGCGTTGTATGTCAAGATTTCAAAGTACTTGGACCACTCGACGTTAGCACCAGAACTACAGTTGATGACAAAGTCAAACTTGTTCTTGTACTTTTCAGTCCAGTCGTCTTCCTCCTGGGTAGCGACAAACTCCTTGGCACCCAACTTCAAGGCTTGTTCCTTCTTGGACGAGGTTCTGGAGAAGGCAACGACCTTGGCGCCCAAAGCGGCGGCAATTTGGACGGCCAAGTGACCCAATCCACCGATACCAACAACACCAACGGTCTTGCCGGTGGCATCGTCACCGAGGTATCTGTGCATTGGCGAGTAGACGGTCAAACCGGCACACATCAAGGGTGCGGCGTAGTTGCTTTCCAAGCCAGCTGGAATAGGGAAGACGAATTGCTCGTGGGCAATGGCGTGCGAGGCGTAACCACCTTGGGTGACGTAGCCGTCGGCCTTGGGGTCGGCCCCGTTGTAAGTGACAATGTAGTCGTCACAGTATTGCTCGTTGCCGTGCTCACAGCGGTCACACTTCATACAGGATGAGGACCCTGCACCAATCCCCACACGCTGGCCAATCTTGTAGTCCTTGACGGCGTCACCAAGACCAACAACTTCACCGACAATCTCGTGTCCGACAACCAAGTCGTCTCTGAGCAACTCACCCCAGTCACCGGTGACCTGGTGGACATCGGACCCACACACACCACAGGCAATAATCTTCAAAACCACATCATTAGGGTTGATTTGCTTTCTCTTGTACTTGACCAACTTTGGGTGGTTCCAATTGGCTGGCTTATCGACACCGTAACCTTGGAAATATTCTGGAACTTGAGATGACATTGTATACTATTCAATTGATGAGAACTTCATCGTGAATCGAACGATATTTATGTCATTTGGCTCTGCTTCAGTATTGCTCCTGACCTTGAGCCCGGTGGGAACTTTATTCCTGAAGATTGCTATCTGTGAGATGGGCAATTTTCTCAGGGTCTAGGTGTGAACCGGACTTATTAATAGCGGCCGGGGGTGTGCAAGGCCCAGAGATCAGTTGGCCGTAGACGTATCCATCGGGTTGCTCATTCAACAGCAATCCAGCAAAAGTGTCTGCATGTAAATTGGTCTTTTCTCGCCAATGCCACCGCTGCTGCTTCTGCTGCTGCTGTTGCACTTATCGGGCATCTCTCGAATGGACCGACAAACCATGCCAACGGAAATTGACATGGCCGCGAGCGAAGGGAAAGCTTGTTCTGGTTTGCGGTGCTATTATGGGTGGTAGCCGTAACGGCGATTTTGAGTATTCTCACTATGACGTTTCGGGACCGAGTTCACAACGCTTCGATATGAGTGTTATGGACTGCTTGCTATGGGCTGGGGTTCACAACTCTCATTTAGGTGTCTGTACTTGAAAACCTCCTGACTTCAAGCAACTTGTTTCGAGAAGGTCTCTTGTGTCATCAAGCACAAACCGGTCAGCAATCCAAACCAAGCACGGGGTCATGTGTTGTGTGGCAAGAGCCCAAATGGAGCCGCCACTTAACCGACAGTCGGCCAAACGAATCCTTCAACCATACGTCGGTCAATCGAATCCTCCAACAGTAGTCGGCCAAACGAACCAAATTGAATCTCGTTCGTAGCCAACTCCAGTCTGGGATAGCTAGCCCCGAGGTTCACTCAATGGAGCAGAGGTCCGCTTGATGGAGTTGAGATTCACTCAAAGGGAGCGTTCTCATTGTAGCACTAATTGCAACTGCAGCTGGTGGTTCTTTCCACTTTTCGATTGGAAAAGTAGAGTCAGAACCGGGAATGTTGCCTGAAACAGCATCAGCCATCCTCTTGTGCTCATCATCCTCCCCGAATCGAGAAGCAGCCCTTCGAGTTTATAACCTTAACGTTGAGACTTCACCGTTGCCAATAAAGTCGAGTACCTAGGGTTCCAAACCTGTACTTTATCGGGTGCTGAACGGAATTAAGCGTGCCAGGTCTCCCTATGGCTCTCATAGATTGGTCTTAGGTAAAGTTGATGGCCAGGTTGAAGGATGAATGGATGTAGGTTTCTTGTAGCTTTTTGCAAAAAAAGTCCGAAAAGTTGAAAATGAAGATAAGGCAGAGACTAGTTAGGGTTGCCCTATGATCCCAGATCAATTAAATTGGTTTGTTTCTGCCATGATACTATCGATACTGGGATGCCACTACACTTGGTTGTATTTTGTGCAAACTTTTGAATACCTGGAAGGCTAGTTACCTTGATATCCTCCTGTGTCCCTACCAGCTTCACCACTCTACTCGAGGCAATCAAGAGCAAATTCAAGAGTTCCAGAACTACTGAGATGTTATTCAGAGCATTAGATAGGTGCTTGATACTGGAATCAGCTTTTTGTTCTTGGTTCTAGGAACTTCTCTGCCGCACACTCCAGAAGCAGCTACTGCAAAATGTTAAACAGAATGAAAAAGACGAGATAATGAAAATAACCAAAGGAGAAGACCTTGATAGGTAGCTCAGGGCATAGCCACTGTGCCAGATAAGCTCCTATAGTTGATAATCTTCTGCTCCATCGAAATTTTTCACTTAAAGGAGAAGTGCCGATTTTTGGGACGGCTGCTTGGTATCAGCAGAGAGATAACGACTCAGCAGCACAAACAGAACGCAATAACTGAGCATTCAAGTGCAGAACCAGAGTGCTATTGCAAGCCCCTGCTTAGGCTACTTAGACCAGGTGTGCCTCAACGTCTGGCAAATTAGCCGCAAGGCAATTTCGGGGCCGTTCGTTGATACTGGCCCGGCCACGGCCCAGTTCACGAAACATTTTCAAAGATCCCAGGCCACAGCAGCCGGCCTTGAAGCGATACACGCCGACCCCGGGGTAACCGATTTCAGGACGTTGGCTGCGTGCTTGGAGATAAGATGGGGCAACGTGGTAGCAGGGCGAGAGCTAACGGCATGTAGAATGCACAAGCGTGGATGAAGGTATGGCAGCCCCCAGTTTCCAAACGAGCCGAACCTAAACGAGGGGACGGCTAGGTATTCTTGCTTGGGACTGGCTTTGCATTAAGCGAGGGTTGCACATGCAGAGTGGAGGCCAACCACATGTGGTCCAATTGTTGGGACAACCTTGCCCACTCATGGAGTAGCCAGCTTAAGCGTGCGGGGGAAAGTGGCCCTGGCCGTCTACCAGGCAATCATCCGCCAGGCTAAATTTATTTTGTGGACGGCCTTTTGGCCTGGTCTCCGATACCGAGATGTATTTTTGCAAATCAGCATCCCCAAACAACCAAGTCGGCACGATGAGCTTGACGTTATCAGTCATGATAATCTAACCGAAAGAGAACGTCATTGTATGCGATAACGTATCGCTAACGATGATGTCACCGTGGAGGCAAAATTGCAGTGCGTCCTCGTGTGGAGGTTTTGCATCGGAACAATAGGAGGGTTCCCGAGAGGAGCACCCCGACGATGCACACACCTGTTTGGCAAGGAGGGCACACCAGAGTGTGTGACAGCAACAGAAGCGAGGAATGTACCCGAAAATCTTGACGGTTATTGGAGGTGTGCTTGCCGTTGAAGGCCACGCCAACGTTGCAAGATCTAAGCTCTGGCTATGTCTACTTGGCAACCCAGATCTAAGATTTATTATTGAAGCCCAGCTACATTGGACTACATCCAGATAGCTTATTTTAGACTTCTCTAGAGCTGCTCCTGCGTTCAAGAGCTCATTGTGTCGCCTCTGGCTTCTCGATGTATTGGATTGCTTGGCATCTTAGTTGGTTAGATGCCTCCGAAGGAGTGGGGTCGAGTAAACGAGCCATGCAGGCAAGTACTTACAAACTGTAGGGTGGGCACTGGATAAAGTTTGGGGGATTATTTTGTTGACACCAGACGTGGGCGCAGGTGTTCGGCTGGACAGCCGGGGCATCTCGTAGCGGACAACAGGTACGCCGTGGGGCAATGCAAAAAACAGCTCTTATACGACCGCTGACGAGGTAGTTGAGCAATACCGGCTCATCAGGTTCAGATCCAGCATGCACTGTGGGCAAAACATAACAAGGGCCCGTCTGGCAACCTCGTATATTCAAGTTGAAGAGAAAACACAAATGAGCCCCCCGGCAAGGACCAAGGCATCTAGCACAGGGTTGGGGTTGGTGGAAGGTGTGCTGCAGACGGTCGCCACATGTATAATTATGGCCAAGCCTAGTCGGTAGGTGGGCATCCCGGAAAGACATGCTGCATCCGAAGGTCCAAGGTGTAAGCAAATCACTCTCGGCGAAACATACATGTGCCGGATCAAAGATGCGGGCCGCAGCCAGCCTGGGAGCCATGGAGTTTAGCACCTTGCAAAAAATAACACTTTCTGTGCATAGTTATATTGGTAGACAGTACGTGCACTGCCAGTATGTGTATGCTACACAGAAGCAGCAGCGATGGAAGAAATGTGTAGCTGACATGAGCTCGGAATTCTTGGTTTGGCAACGCGGAATGTTTTGATGTGGGTGGCGGTCTACGCCATGCTAGACTTTTCATTAAAGTTCACGGTTGGATTTTGTGCTTTTCGAGGGACTTGGTGAGCTACGCCGTTGGGTGGCTATCCTGTTGCTGCAAAAAAATTAGCCGCCACACGTCTATTTCCGCCGACAAGCGTCAACTATAACAGAGCCCAACGCAGGGAGCAAAGGGCCAGCGGTGGAAACAACAGTGACGTGGCCAGCTATTGTCCATTGCATGGGTTGCTTGTCTGATGACGTGCATCAACAATGTCGCCTCCGGGGAGGCGGGCTCTAGAAAACGCAATTACAATTCTCCCACATATGCTCAATTATCCATCTAACACATTTTCTATATATGGGCGGCAGATGTGGGAATAGCAAAACGCCGCCGAGCTTTCTGCTAATCATCAGCGTCATGGCAGCCAGCTTTGTGGAGGCCTTCACTTGTGTAAGCACATCATCGCAAGCTTCATTGGCTCGCTCAGACAGAGCGGCCGGACGGTGATTTACAATTGGATTTACTTTTGGCTGTTAATAATACACAGGCATCAAAAAATATTTCTCCACGTCTATAAATGAAAGCGCATGTTGGGTAGCACGGAATTGCTCCCGGGCCGCCGCAACGGCCCACATAGCTCGCAAGCTCCATCCAGCCCAACAACTGGCAGCAAAAGCCCACGAAATAAGACCACGTTGTGGGGTACCAACCAGTCGGTGCTTCTGTAACCTTCGCTCAACGTTGTGATCACCTCCTCGTATCCCGAGAAATATGCATTCCTGTATCTGCCAATTGCTGAGCTGTACAAGGCAGCGGAAACCGGGCTGCATATTTGAAGCATTTTTTGGGCGGATTATCGCAGCGCAATCTACCGGATTGGGAAGCTCACATCGTCTAAAAAAGTTAAAGGTGCTGCAAGGCATCGTAATCAGAGACTCTGGGCAGCAGCCATAGTCTACAGGCTTGTCTTGTCGTAGTCGTAAATGTGAACTGCCTACATCACCCAATTTAGAATGCATGAGGGATGCTGGCTTTGACATGGGTTGCGTTGCATGCTGCTTGTGGGAGCAGCACTAGTATATGCATGGCGAATGACAATCTGTTTGTGTCTCAAGGGTTCTTGGTCCCTAATTCGAAATCACGTTCCAGATGCGTGAGCTTTTCGGCGGAGTTAGAAAGTTACACAAGCTCTCCAGGTGAAGCAAAGCCTTCAGCCAACGGGATCTCGGCGCGGGGCTTACACGTCCTTGCTATTAACGGTGCATCCCTTGCCAGTGCTATTCCACCCTTGGTGTGTAGCCAAGAGCCAACGGGGCAACGAGAGATAAGAGGTGAAGAATGATCTGTTGCTCCACATTGAATATTGTTTGGGCTTTCCCCAATAGCTGAGGGGCATTGGATGGGGATTGAGGTTGCAGAAGTCAAGAGAAGATGGAGGCACCGGGGTACTTTCAGTAGACGACGAGAACCTGGCCAGTTCATCCTTTGGGCGTAGATATAACTTACCCGACAACAGGCACCGTTGCGCCCCAGTAAGTTGAGCCTTCGTTTGGGTTTTGCATGCGTCAATAATTACGAGACCCAGCATATCTAAGACCCCAAGATTTGCAGTCCTCCAATTGGACCATACAAACATTCAACTAGCTTGTGTTTCTTCCGAGTAATCGGCGGAATTGCTTTAGAATGCCATCTGAAGCAACACCCCACTGTGTGGTCTAATCTTGATGACAAGGCGTTTTTTGGCAACCTTCTCGTCAGTCTTGTGCCCACCTTGGGATTCACACCAAGGAAGTGTCTGGTTGACCAGCAGGGGCCGTCTTAGAAAGGACTTACCACCGAGCAGTCCTTCTTCAAGCATGACCTTGTGCTTGGCTACAAAAAAATGTGTGAAAATTTTCATCAACTACTGTTGCATCCAAATTTTCCAAGTCCCAAAAAAGTTAAAAGAAATTCACAACACAGCACCGTTTCTGTGTAGCCACAGTCTGTTGATACGATAAGAGAACGTTGAGGACCGGAGGGGTTTTGAACAGGGGGCGAGATTGCACTGATAATGGTACGCCAACTAACTCTTGACTAGAGGCACTAGCGATGTTGCATTTTGCATTGTAGAGGTCAAGCAGCACCCCCCAAAGATTTTTCGTTTACCCTAAAGCTGCAACTCAGGCACGCATTTGGTACGAAGCTAGCGTTGGGATATTTTTTGGGGCCCAATTATTGGTGCAGCCGCCATTTGCAATAAATCAGATTCAGAGGGAGACCCCTCTGCATAACCACCAAGATGTGATTACATTTGCTGCTTTGCAAACGTCCATGCCGCTTTCGCTTGTCTGGTGCCGGGGTTATAGAGAGGGGGGTGAGGTTGGCTTAGAAGGCTAGTCGTTGCGAGATCCAGCCAAGCTGAAGAATAACAATCGTTTCTTTTTCTGCCAATGACGGGCTTGGGACCAAGCCTCTGCTCCCACTCCCACAGAAGAACTTCTTTTGCATTGCCGTAATCGCTCCTGCACAACAGTGATTGTCACATTTTCCTTGCACCCCTTCGAGGCATCCTGGAGCGACAGAATTCAAGGTGCATTGCATGGCATGGCGTCAAGCGCATGTAGGTCTGGTTCGTATGGTGATTGGTACTTCACCGGTGATTCCAGGTGGGAGATTCCAGGATACTTAAAGCACCCAATTTCTGGCTTTATCTGTTGGTTGCAAAATACAAGAGCCGCAGTAAAATAGATAATCCAACATGAGATTCAACTGGCTCACGCTTCTGTCGCTAGTGACACTAGTGGCTGCAAGCGAATTACCAACTGCAACAACTAACGAAACTCCCACAAGAGTGAAGAGAGCTTTTGCCAGCACCACCAGCGATAGTCCCGGCGGATACCCACCGGCCTGTATTCTGAATCTTCCAACAGGACCTTCTGGTTTTAACGTTGCGTTCTACCCTTACAGCAACGGTGATTTCTCTGATGCCGCCTCGGCAACTCGTTTGGAAACTGCACCCTACACCGCCACGCCCGAAGGCCTTGCCGAGGGCGTCACCTCCCTTGACGTCCACCAGCCTTTGCCTAAAGACGCACAGATTACAGGATCCGTGTATGGTGTGTCTTTGCCGGCTGCAACAAACTTTATGGCCTACTTTTCGGGTTACTTCTACGCTCCCGAAACTGGTACCTATCTGGTTAACCTTTTCGCAGACGATGCTGCACTTGTCCGTTTTGGTGATGGTAACGCCTTTTCCTGTTGCGCTTACCAGTACAAGCAACCTGCCATGGGGAACTATTCCATCTTCTACAACGTTAACGATCAAAACGTCAACATGAACAAGGACATTTCCAACGTCAAGCCAGACACAAACCAGTACGTACTTACTGGAGGGTACTACTACCCTCTTGCCATCACCTGGATCAACATCCAAGGTTCCTATACCATGAGTTTTTCCATCACCACACCTTCCGGAGAAGAGATCACAGATTTCAGCAAGTACGTCTTCCAGTTGGGCGACACCACTAGCAACTACTGTCCGGGCACAACCACCGTCACATACCCTTGGACACAATCTACCTCTTCGTCAACCACAAACCCTCCAGCATCTGCCACCGCTAACATCGCCTCTGTTAGTGTTTTCAGCCCAGACCCCACCGTCACATCCACCTCCTATGGTATTGTGTCGGCCAAAACCACAACCACGGTTTTCCCTACTGGAAGTGGGTTGCAAACTATCTCTGTGATTGTGGAAATCCCATACTCTCAGACCACCACCACCACATTCTACTCCGGCTCAGTTGCCTCGACCACCACCCAGGTTCCAACCGACGGATCTGGCACGGAAACGGTGGTTGTTTACGAACCGGGCCACACTACTGTCACCGCACCATGGACTGGTAGCGTTGAGAGCACCACCACCTTGCCTGCCACCGCTAGTGGCACAACCACCGTCGAAGTTTTAATTCCAGACAGTAGAGTGACCACCACGTCACACTGGACCCACTCTTTTGAGTCCACTACCACCATCTACCCATCTGGGTCAAGCGGCATTGTTTCTGTTGTTGTCGAGGTTCCATACCCAGAAACTAGCCTTACTAGTTTGTATTCGGGTTCTGTTGCTTCCACCACCACCGAGCTCCCACCAAACAACAACGGTACCGCTACTGTTGTTGTCTACGAGCCTGGTGAAACAACAATTACCGGTCAGTGGACTGGTGAAGTCGAAAGCACCACCACTTTGCCAGCCACTCCCGGTGGTACCACCACCGTTGAAGTGTTGATCCCTGATAGCAGAGTGACCACCACTTCTTATTGGCGCAAGACAGATGCATCCACATTGACCGTTTATCCTTCCGGATCAAGTGGTGTTGTTACCGTTATCATTGAAACTCCTTATCCAGAGACAACTCTTACTAGCTTATTCTCTGGTTCCGTAGCTTTGACTACCACCGAGTACCCTACAGACAACAACGGTACTGCTACTGTTGTCGTTTATGAACCAGGTGAGACTACCATCACCGGTCCATGGACTGGTGATGTTGAGAGTACTACCACTTTGCCAGCCACTTCGGGTGGTACAACCACAGTTGAGGTTTTGACTCCAGATAGCAGAGTTACAACCACCTCGCATTGGCCATTCACCTCTACTTCTACCAAAACGGTTTTCCCATCCGGCCCAAGTGGAATTGTTTCAGTTATTGTAGAAGAGCCATTCCCAGAAACTAGTGTTACAAGTTTGTACTCGGGTTCTGTTGCTTCGATTACTACTGAGTATCCACCCAACAACAATGGCACTGCTACTGTTGTTGTTTACGTGCCTGGTGAAACCACTATCACTGGACCTTGGACTGGAGAGGTTGAAAGCACTACTACTTTGCCAGCTACTTCTGGAGGTACCACTACTGTCGAGGTATTGGTTCCAGATAGCAGAGTCACTATGACCTCTCACTGGCCCAACACTGGTGCTTCCACTTTGACATTATACCCATCTGGTTCCGATGGTGTCGTGACTGTTGTCATTGAAACCCCATACCCAGAGACAACCCTTACTAGCTTATTCTCTGGTTCTGTTGCCTCTACCACCACCAAGTACCCACCAAACAACAATGGTACTGCAACCGTTGTCGTTTACGAACCAGGTGAGACTACCATCACTGGACCTTGGACCGGTGAAGTCGAAAGCACTACCACGTTGCCAGCCACTTCAGGTGGGACTACCACTGTTGAAGTTTTAGTTCCAGATAGCAGAGTCACTACTACATCTCACTGGCCTAACACTGGCGCTTCCACTTTGACTTTGTACCCATCTGGTTCCGATGGTGTTGTGACTGTTGTCATTGAAACCCCATACCCAGAAACCAGTGTTACGAGTTTGTATTCGGGCTCTGTTGCTTCAACTACCACTGAGTATCCACCAAACAACAATGGTACCGCTACTGTTGTCGTTTATGAACCAGGTGAAACCACTATTACTGGACCTTGGACAGGTGAAATTGAGAGCACCACCACATTGCCAGCTACTTCTGGAGGTACCACTACTGTCGAGGTATTGGTTCCAGATAGCAGAGTCACTATGACCTCACACTGGCCTAACACTGGCGCTTCCACTTTGACTTTGTACCCATCTGGTTCCGATGGTGTTGTGACTGTTGTCATTGAAACCCCATACCCAGAAACCAGTGTTACCAGTTTGTATTCTGGTTCTGTTGCTTCCACCACCACCGAGTATCCACCAAACAACAACGGAACTGCTACTGTTGTTGTGTACGTGCCTGGTGAAACTACTATCACTGGACCATGGACGGGTGAAATTGAGAGTACCACCACATTGCCAGCTACTTCTGGAGGTACCACTACTGTCGAGGTATTGGTTCCAGATAGCAGAGTCACTATGACCTCACACTGGCCTAACACTGGTGCTTCGACTTTGACTTTGTACCCATCCGGTTCCGATGGTGTTGTGACTGTTGTCATCGAGACTCCATACCCTGAAACCAGTATTACCAGTTTATACTCCGGTTCCGTTGCCTCTACCACCACTGAGTATCCACCAAACAACAACGGAACTGCCACTGTTGTTGTGTACGTGCCTGGTGAAACTACTATCACTGGACCATGGACGGGTGAAATTGAGAGCACCACCACATTGCCAGCTACTTCTGGAGGTACCACTACTGTCGAGGTATTGGTTCCAGATAGCAGAGTCACTATGACCTCACACTGGCCTAACACTGGTGCTTCGACTTTGACTTTGTACCCATCCGGTTCCGATGGTGTTGTGACTGTTGTCATTGAAACCCCATACCCAGAAACCAGTGTTACCAGTTTGTATTCT
This sequence comes from Kodamaea fukazawae, assembly GCA_030572255.1. NCBI lineage: Eukaryota > Fungi > Ascomycota > Pichiomycetes > Serinales > Debaryomycetaceae > Kodamaea > Kodamaea fukazawae. The sequence goes on from JAJLZQ010000053.1 coordinate 59,389, forward strand.
GGTTCTGTTGCTTCCACCACCACCGAGTATCCACCAAACAACAACGGAACTGCTACTGTTGTTGTGTACGTGCCTGGTGAAACTACTATCACTGGACCATGGACGGGTGAAATTGAGAGTACCACCACATTGCCAGCTACTTCTGGAGGTACCACTACTGTCGAGGTATTGGTTCCAGA
>JAJLZQ010000054.1:0-54467 GCA_030572255.1 Kodamaea fukazawae
GGAAAACAAAAAAAAAAAAGCAGCAGCAAGTGAGGCTTGTTGGAGTTGGCATTATCACCGGAGATGCAGATTGACGAGCCTGACAAATTCCAGATCATCTGGAAGACGTCTTGGAAGAATGAACGAATAGACGAGTGGTATTGTTCTTCCATAGATGGGATTTGTTTAACCTAATTAGGATTAAAGTATTGACAGATATTGTGATATTTTGGGAAATAGGCTACGTCCGCTTGTTCCTCAAGCTTTGTTCTGCAACCTTGTAGTAAACAATAGGGTTTTTGAGATTGACATAGATGGTAGGATCGAGCAGTACATGAGTGAAATTACAAGTACGAACGATGGCGTCGCCTCGTCATCTGCTCCTGCAGAATTAAAATTTAGGTGCAGTGACCGAACTTTCTTGTTTTGGGTTGATAAGAGAAGCGAAACCTGGCAGCAAAAGAAGGTTGTGAGAGCGGAGCATGCTGTCCGTTCACAAGATCCTCCTGTGCGTGTGCCCACAGCCTCCAGACAAGGATAGCCGTGGAAAGAGGGCAAGAAAAGAAAAAAAAAATGGGAGGGCTGGACACCGGGGAAGGTACTGCCGCAGCGGGCCACTAGGGGTCTGGAACCATAGCCTTTTTCCTTCCTTTCATTGTCGGTGTTTATCTAGACGATGTATATCGAGCGCCTGGGTGGTCGGTTGTCTTTTCCTTCTCCAACTTGTCAAAGGTAGGACGTTCGGTTCCCTCTTGTTTATCCCACTTAGGTGGCGGTACATATTCGTAGTAAGAATAAGCCGGAACAATACCGCCATGCAGAAATATAATCAACCAATTGTTTAAGAAATTCGCCAGTCAACCGAAATGTCATTGAAGGGAATTGCAAACAATACTGCTGGGCTGAAGGGACCTTACGCTCAATAAACAATCCATAAGGGGTTACTAAGGGGATTTTCAACTTGAAATTGCACCTACCTTCACGTCAGCTCCATCCGGCCTCTGGGCCTGCCTCCTCCCAATGGGCCAACGCGATCTGTGTCAATCGTCCCTTTTTTTTGCACCCAGTGCAGCTGAGGCTTTTCGCCATGCAAAAAATAAGGGAGACTTGACGAGCGGAATGTGTGAGAGGTCAGAGGAATGAAGCAAACTTTAGCTTCGGATAGCACCGTTCTGCCATCGTCCGCCTTGCAGGAAATAGAGCGTGCGGTGAAGCGATTGCTCTGGCCGTGCAGCCTCCACCCAGACAGCGGGGGTCTGTCCCCGGGCACAGGCTGCAACCGGAACGCACCACAAGCGGGCCTCCCCTAGTCATTCGTGTCGAAGCCCTCCGTACTCTTTTTTTAATCTATTATCTGAATTTCGGTCGTGCTTCGGGGGGGGCGCTTTGCTCACACGTCGCACGCCCATTCTGTGAATGAAACATGCGTTCCATGCTCCACGTTGTTCGCCTTTTCTCTTCTTTCAGACAGATTTCCACCCGCTTTCTCTCCACTTTGGTCGTGCTCACCTCTTACCCACCTTTGACCAAAAGACATCTCAACGCACCTCCTGCCTCGCTGCTTCCCCCATTTTTGCGCCAATTCGCCTTTGTGTACATTCCGGCACACTATCACAATGCAGGACGTCACGCAGGTCGCACGCTTTGCATGCAGGATCCCATAATCACAAGCTGAACGGCGAGAGGTACTGCACACACGCATGCTATCCCATAATTACATGCAAGAGCCGGATGGTAGAGATTTGCTGGAGCGTGGAGTGCACAAAAAGGCCCAGGGAGGCCTCCGCCAAAAATAGCCCGGGGGGTCGAGCTCCCTCACTTTGAGCGCTGCACCACCACCGCTCTCGGGCTCTCCCCGAACCGTGCGCCCCCTTCTTCTACCGAGTCATGTTCCAAAGTACCCATGTCACCTTCAACCCTCCATCCAAGAAATTTTATCCTCGTTCCTCTCTTTTTGCGTTCAAGGAAAGAATTTTTTTTTTTTCGGATGAACATTTTCTTAAAAAATACACCTTACGTATCATCAAAAAATAATCCAGTTTGTGTAGTTGTTGTGTCTACTAGCAAATCGATCTAATTTGAATATTTTTTATCATGAGTTGTTTTCAAACTTTATTTTCTTTCTCAAAAAATATTTGTCCTTTTGTGAACAGTATGGTAAAATTAGTTGAGATATAAAGATTGGAATTTCCTATACTTTGAGTCGTTCAAACAAAGTCATAGAAAGTTGCAACCATAAGAACTTGCGAAATTTAATCTTTTTCAACGTTAATAGATTTTTATTTGAAAGCAAGTATGTCAGCCGCAGTATACTATAACATGCCTGAAGACCAAACCAAACACACTCTTCCACTGTTGGCTCAAATAATGCCTATGAACTCTGCAGACGCTACCACGGTGGGTGATGTTCCTACCTCTGTTTCCGACGCTGGAATGTACCAACAACCCCAGACCCAGTTCCTCCCCCAGCAGGCGGTCGACGTGTTTTCCACTCAGTCCCTGCAAAATTCCACGGCTAATACCACCCCTGTCTCACAGTTTGGTAACTATAACCCACACTATACCACTGTCGTTCCGGTCGTCACCTCGGGGTCTGTTTCGGGCCCCTCCAGCCAAATGCAACCTCAAATGCCAAACATGCAATCCCAAATGGCCCCCAGCTCGCACCTCAAATGTCCCAGCAGATGAATGCATCCGCCATTCCACAACCAGCATCACATCAAATCCAAGGCCAATTGAACCACCAGATAGGTCAGGTGCCTGCCAGCCAGATAAATCCGCCCCAGATGTCCCACAACGGGATGATGAACCAACCGCTCCAGCCAATAGAAAAGTGTATTTGCAAGAGTAATGCCAACAGGATCCCCCGTCCAAGAAATGCATTCATCTTGTTCAGACAAAAGTATCATCAGTCTGTCTTGGATGAAGGAAACGTCATTAGAACCAACCCAGAGGTGTCGCGTGAATTGGGCCGCCGTTGGCGTGGCCTTCTGCCGGAGGAAAAGGAACACTGGAACAACTTGGCAGAGGACGAAAAGAAGAACCATGCTAAAAAGTACCCAGGTTACCGTTACACTCCAAGAAGAAACGGCAAGCTGAAAAACTGTAATGCATGCCGTCAAAAGGCTTTAAGACAGCAACAAGTCCAAATGCATAATCAACAAATGATTCAAATGCAACAAGAACAATACCAACAGTACTTTTCCAACAAGCAGGTCCAGCAGCAGCAGCAGCAGCAGCAACAGCAGCAGCAGCAGCCTCCCCCACCTCCTCCCCAGCAAGTTGTGCAAATACCGCAACAGAACTGGAACACCCAATTCATGCAATACCCTCAATCTGCTCCTGCTGGGACTTACCAGTTCTTTGGTGATGTTCAGGACAAGTTATCTCCGTTATCAAATCCACAACCTCAACAAGACTTTAGCGCTGGCGCTGGCAATGGCTTTATGTATGAGCAAATCAATGACCAAAGGTTTATGTCTCAAGGATATGGAGAAGCTAACTGGTAAAGTTGAGTATATAATTCTGGTAAGCACAATCACATTGCAGGGTTCACAAGTTGGATTGTCTTTTAATATCAAAGCTGCGGTGCTTGCTTTGCTTCCATGACCTGTGGTCTATGGTTAATATATCTTGTATAGTATATCGATTGTTTTAATGTGGAATAATGTAGCATGACTTGGCGAATCCAGCAATGGGCTCCCCCCTAAACCCCAACCAGCGACTTGCAGAGCAGTCGTGTCTGGAGGCACTGTGTGTCTCTACTTTTAGTTCGCCGAACCACCGACCAAGTTTGCAGCATGACTCAATTTTACGTCTGTTGCAACTATTCTCGGCGCTTACCAAGAGCTGGTAAAAACCCAGGAATTTGTGGTTTCAGATTGACTACAAGACTCTGGCAAGGTCCAAAGAGGGTTCCCCTCCGTTTGAAGCTTTGTAACAGTGGTCTTTCCCCACCCCCCCTGGTTATCCTTTTGAAGATCCCATACAGCACTACATGCACGCATCCCTTGTTTTCATAAAAACAGCCCAAGAAGCTCTAGAGCTTGTCCAATTGGCCGTCCAAACCAAAAATGCCTCTGGCCAACGGCCGGTAGTGCCGACCGGACCTACGCTGTTGAGCCTTTGGGCTGCTTTTACGTCGTATTTACTAAATGCCTCTGTCAAGGCTTCAAAGCTAGAATTAAGCACAGGTTGGAACTTGGGGGATGTCCAAGAACCAATCAAGTCCAGGAGAATGACGTCAGTGGCGTACGCAGCGTCTGGTTTTGGGATTGCCAGAAGAGGGAGGGTGGGTCATCATCTGGTGGTGGTGGAGCGGGTGGTGGGTTGGTTGCAAGGTTCCCACCAAACAGCATTAAGCTTGCTTCCACAAGATACTCCGCTCTCCTGACGGGGATAACGTGTAGCGCTAACTTGCGACAATCACGTAACGTCTTTGGGTTGGGGTTCGAACCGCCAATGGGGGAGGATAGTCCGAGCTCCAATGCTTCACACCAGCAGCGAGGTTAGAAGTTGATGACACTCATAACCGTTCCCCATTGGTGGCTGCGCTGTTGTCATCACACACCTCCTAGTTTTGAAACGACGTAATCCCAAAAGGTCGCTCACGATCCACGAATGGCATCCCTTTGTCGATCTTGTTACCAACCACAAGACGGGCAAAGATCATCAACACTACACTCCGCCCTTCCCCTCTTGCTACGAGAACCCCAAATTATATCCCAATGTCATCAAATTGCCCAGATTGGGAAGAATCCATTGCCCACGTCTCCCCAAAACTGTGCATTATTGAATTCTCCTTGTTTAAGAATTTTCCTGGTCGTCCCCGGACCTAAGACTATAGGACGTGCCGCTTACAGTTGCCTGGATTCGGCATTGAGACGAGAAGAGTAGTTGACATGCCCCGTGTGATGTTTGATAACAATCCGCAGGGCCCTTGACGCCCGTCTTTTAGCAAGAGTGCCTGAGCTTACTAAGGTACAATAAGGGAAGTTTAGCCTTTGTGAATTTCATGGTTATGTTGGCGGGGCTAAACAGGAGAGGAAGTTGGCGAAGAAAAAGAAGATTGACGGGAGCACACAGATACAAACTACTCAAAAAGGGGATCAGGGGATTTAGGGATTCCCCATCCAGGGGGGCCAGGAACCAAAACAATCGCCAATTGCACCGCCCGAGCGTCAACCAAGCGCTCCTCTCGCGTCCCTTCCCCACCACCGACCGCCGTCCCGTCACATAACCGCAAACAAACTTTCGTTAACGCTCGCACCAACCGAATTTTAGGGTCCTTGATTGCAAGTGCCACAACGGGAGCGCAAGCAACACCTACATGAAATAGGTAACGCAACGCACACTATTACTTCTCGAGAAGCAGCGTTGGTTGCGTTGGGTTTCGAATTTCACGCTTACTGCGTTGACGAACGATGAGGAAGGCGTGCATATACGTTTGCGCTAGTACAATCTCGGATATATCCCGAGAGGCACGTGTGAGCGGGAGCGTGACACATGTCTATCCAGGTGGTGCTTGGGCCCACCTAGCGTCGACCACGACACGCTGCACCAGCCGTCCACCGTACTTATACGAGATTCCTCCGCTGACCCGGCGGCTGCTGCGCCGGCCACAGACTGCAAACCTGAATTGGGAGGGCAGCATCGGCGCAAACCAGCGCTCCCACCGTTCCTCGGCACTTCCAGAAGCGGCGTGTTGTGAGACCTTCACACACGTACATGGCGGTCCAAATCGGTGCTGCACAATGCATGCAGTGAATATTTAAGCATTCTTCTAAACTATCATTCGTACTTAAAGAATGCACGCTTGACGAAACCAGCGCCCAAGGTGCCGGCATGCACGTGATTTTATCTTGACTGCAAATCGGCGGCTCTCCCGAAGCAGCGCAACTGGCCGAACACCCGCCGGCACGCCCACACAATGGGTCCACGTCCCCAACATTACGGCCACCCTCGGGAAAACCATCGTGTTTTGGGACGCACCTCACCAGCTTGCACTGCCAATTTAGGGCGGGTGCTTGACAAACGGGTCCAGCTGGGTTTGGGGGTGGTTCAATGGGCTGGTGCCATTGCAGCCATCACTCTGTGTGCTGGCTCGGCAAGTCGGCCATAGACGAAAACGCTTGGAGGTGTTGTAAGGAGGTGCTGCTGTGTTTTGTGGGTTTTCAGTGCCACTACACCTCCGCCGGGTTATGAGCGAATCCACAATACCTCAAGTATCTCTGTCTGGTCCACCTCCTAAACGTTTTGCCCCAGATGACCATTATTATGAAACTGCCATTGCACATCAAAGATATCATGAACATCAACCATGTTGTCAACTTCAAGCCGCTCCTATCGATCCAGGCTTGAATTGCAAAACAAAAGGCCATTCCCATGATGTTTCTGAAGAATGCTATAGCGACCAAACATTCAGACGCAAGCTTTTCGTAGGAATCAACTGCATATGTCATGGAAATGGGGCCAGAAGCACTCATTGAAACGCCAATAAAGCCTTGGCCTACCACCACCATGACTGGCCAGTCTCTCATGACCGGTCCCAAGCCATACGCTAGGATTCCCACACCGTTCACCGCGAGAACCCCCACCATGGCCCACAACCGGAATTCAGCCTCCATAATCCCATTATTACGTCTTGTTAGAACCAAGGTTAACCAATCGACAAACTTGCCTCCTAATATCATCCCAATTACATTCCCAACACATGGAGCAACGTTTGTTAGCCCAACCGCAGCATTCGAAAAGTTGTATGGAGGAGCCTGAAGAATCTCAGACTGGGTTGTTCCCATTAACGAGAGCCACATGATTTGCGACCCGTTAACTATTCCACTGAATATGACCGCAGGAAAGGAAATCAAGATGAGAGGCTTCAAGAAAATCACTGACCATGCTCTGGTATCATTGTACTCTGTTTGAATCAAGGCAAGCTTTTCTCTGCGAGTTCTAGGGGAAGTCTTAGAATCAAGCAGGCTGACCGAAGAAACCTCAACCGAAGCAACCTCAACCGAAGCAACCTCAACCGAAGCAACCTCAACCGAAGCAACCTCAACCGAAGCAACCTCAACCGAAGCAACCTCAACCGAAGCAACCTCAACCGAAGCAAACTCAACCGAAGCAACCTCAACCGAAGCAAACTCAACCGAAGCAACCTCAACCATTGCATTATCCTTTGTCTTGAGGTCTGCATTACTCACTTGACCAACACTGCCAGTTTTCTCTCTTCTGAAGGTTGTGTCTTCCATGAAAAGAAACTGCACAGCACCCAACACTCCAAAAATGATGAGTTGAATATAGTAGCACCATCTCCAGTCCATAGCCGAAACAACATAACCAGCAGCAACACATCCCAAGTTAGACCCCAAGTACAATGCCAACACCAACCACCCAAATACTGAAGACCTCTCGTGCAAGAAAAACACATCTGTGGAGGATATTTCCACCAAAGCATCGATTGGAGCAGCCGCAAACCCTGACATAATGCTGGAAACATATAAATACTTGACATCCTTGGCAACTCCTCCAATGATACATGAGACTATCACCAATAGTGTGCATCCCAAGTAGACACCTCTTCTGCCTATTTTCAATGCAGTAGGCTGGAGAGTTAGGCAGCCTACTCCCAAGAACAAAAATACCAATGCCGAACTTATATTCAATTGGAAGTAAGTGCAATTCAAGTCGATTGTCCATAATGTGTATAGAGGACCATTGAAATTAACAGCAGCAGCAAGCATAAAAGCCCACACCCATAGAAGAGCAAACTGAAGCCGCTTCTTCGTTTGGGACCAACGCAAGGGATCGTTCACATTGGTGCTAGGCTGTGGCTGCAAAATCACGTTTTGCAGCCCTTTAAGAACATCCATGGTCCCGTCCATATCAATGAGGTGGACTGTTCCAGGAATATCATAGTCAGAGGAAGACATGTTGGTACTCTATAACCCCTGATGTTTTCTCCTTCATATATATAAGCTCCTCTAGGGCACTTGAAGATAAGAGATTTGGAGATGGTTTTTTATACCAAAAACAGTCACTGAGCGGATAAATGTTTCAAACCAGAAGTTGATTAGGATAACTTGGGGGTATCAGAACTACCGCAGATGAAGATGGTGTTTATAGTCGTTTGGGAAACTTGCAATCAGAGGGCAACTCAGACCACTGTTAAGGGCACCACCTCCCTGGCAGAACGACACTTAAAGGATCGACTGAACAACTCCAGAAGCAAATCATAAAGCACCAGAAGCAAATAATGAGGAAATTAGGCTTCTTTAGATAAGATCCCTAGGAGGTTGACAACTTTTGAGTTGGGTTGACAGCGGCTTAGAATAGGGTTACCAACTTAACTGAGCGTTTTTGGCACTCAGCGTTGTAGAAAAGTCATCCATGCTTGCAGTGCTCTGATACTCACAGCTTGAAATAGCCAGAAATCTGTTTGAATCTCCTTCTTTGCAACTAACGACGTTTAAATGAGCTCATTTTGAGTGTCTTGGTGGACATGTTCGGCCAATGAAGACTTTCATGGCGCGGCGAAGTTTCTGCCGTGCCGTGCCGTACCGAAAATTTGCAACCACCAAGAAAACTTGGCGGAATCCAGAACAACACGGAATGACATACTCTTTTGGTAATTATAATTGACACCGGAGAATTAGCTGGAGAAACAGCTCCAACGCTTCATGAGTGTTTGACGTGATTTCTTGGGCCGTGTGAGGAGTGAGATATAGTCGGCTTGAATTTCATTGGTGGCACCACACACAAAGAGCAACTCGGCTTATGCTCCACTTGTTCCGATTCTTCAGCCTTTCCTCTTTTAATAACCGGAATAGCTTCTAGATCTAAGTGGAAAAACTATGCACGTCACACGATGAGGTTGATGATTCCGCTTGCATGGCTAATATTTACATCAGGCAGTGAAAAGAAGCTTTCATTGGCGCCAAGGACGACAAAACAGCCCAGATGAGGCCGGTTGAGCAAATAGAGTTTAGGAGCCTCTTCGAGGCTGAGGAAAACTCAGCACCGCTAGAATAATCCGAAGATCACTTTAGGAGGTACGGCGTATTAGTGGGTAACAACACGCATTGTTGCCTTTGGCACGGCTGCTTGCGCTGAATGAGCGGATCACCGGAAAGTCACTGTGGTCGTGTGACTTGGGACTGTTGCAACAGCTTTGCAGCCAGGTAAAGGAACGCCTTGGGACGGTGGAGACGAGTGCAAGTTATGAAGCTTTTCACGGTGATGTCATCATGCGCAGGAGTTCAAAACATCGTTGTGTGTTGCTGGCCAAACCCTCTCAGTTTCCATGCTGTCAAAACACAAGCCAACATGCGCAAGCACGAACAGGTCACACCTTGGGAGCAAATAACGCTGCCACAAGAGCAAGGCTGCATCTCAAAAACAAGCACGGCACAGATCTACACTCCGTGCCAACCAGTAAACCCTACCGCCCGGAGTCGTGCACAAAGCTGGTGGAGATGTTTGCCTGAGTACCCCGACATGTCGACACAAACATTTGAAACAGTGTGCACCAATAAGCTAAAGTTAAAAGTGGACCTTGGCCCTACTCGGTGCACAGGCACTGGTTGGCCGGCTCAGCCATGCGGTGACACCAAAACGCTTCTGGCAAGCCCACCCAAGCCGGCTCAGGCATCCATACCGCAGTACTGATTCGGCCTTCTTGGTGCCGGTTCCGATGTGTGTGTTGCGCTCAGCCTCGCAGCGGCACCTCTCGTGTTGCAGCTCTCGGACCGACTGGCCATTCCACACCTGCCGTCCACTTTTGAGACATGTCGGTTTTGTTTCCAGAATCCATGCAGCAGGCGACAGGGCAGCATTCTCCCAGAGCCCCCAAGCGAGAGTCGTATGACACCAAATAGCCCTCTCAAACGGGCCCAATCCACCTTCCCCAGCTCCCCCCACCGTAATGTTGACGTTTGCAGGGTGCGTCCGCAAGCAGAGCCGTACTCTCTGGCCCGCTCGGCTGTGGTAAGGCTGTGTGTCAATGTCGTAAAGATGCGCCAAGCCTTCTCACCTGCCGTTTACGATGTACACATCTTGATCGAGCTAACAAGAAAAACAGCTATGCACACGACATCCTCCAGCGGAAAATGACGCTCCTGGTGTGGAAGTGATGGATTCCGCCCCTTCGTGGCCGTTCCAGCCACCCTCTGCGTTTAAAGTTTGGGCTTTCGTCCGTTGGTTCGACCTCGTCCGTAGACGCCACAAAAGCGAAAAATGTAGCTCTAAAAATAGTCGTGCTGTGCCGACACCCTTAGCCCTTCTGTTGCAATACCCGCAATTGCCGGAATTGCAAAAGCCCTGTTGCCCAACGAGTCAGAAATCCGAGTGACAAAACAGCCTCTTCTCCTCAGCATCAAATTCCAGTTGCGACATCAGGGGTTCAATCTCCTGTAAATCCTAATATAACATACGCTCACACGACATATCCTCAAAGTCCCACGTTCTGTCAGCCCCACCTCGCTGATTCCCACATGGACCGCTGCACTAGCGCCTTCCCCCGGTAGAAAAAACCCACACTACAATACTTTGTTCTTTTTTTTTTTTTTTTTTCTTTTTGCAGATTAGACTAAGCCTAGACGCCCCTTTGAGTGAATTTAATTTTCCCATGTGTCTCAATTTTTTTTACGTTATGTTTGTTTTACATAAATACTTTTGAGTGTGCCCGTCAAGATTAAAACAAAGTTCCAACAAGTATACGACAATTATGCAAAAGGTAGGCTCTTGCAGACCAAGTTCCTTGGCCAGAGCATTTATCTTAGTGGCAACGCTTGTAGCATTAGGCATTTATGCCACCATGCAACATTCGGACATATTGTACCACGTTCAGCAGTACTATTTTGCAAAAGAAGAAGAATTTGATATCGAGTGGTTGGACAAGTTGGATCCCTCGTGGACCGTCGACAAGTACAAGACCACCGAGCACATCAAGTTGGCGTTGACCAACTTGAGGGTGTATGACAAGTACTACCTTGGAAATCAAGAGAAGCAGGGCAACCAGGACTTGGAGTCCAGAATGATTCCCTTCATTGAGCACGGGGTCTTGCCCTCGTACGAGAGATGGAATGGGGAAAAGATCTCCAAGAACGGGACCATGGTCGACTTGGCCAGAGGACTTGACGGCCAGGGGATCGTGATAGGCTTGGAAAGACCCGAAAAGGACATTGCCCAGACCATCAAGCTCATGAAGGTGTTGAAGCATTTGGGAAACGAGCTCCCTATCCAAATAGTGTACAAAAGCTTGGAAAGTGACTCAAAGAACACCTTGGTTGAGTTGGCCAAGGAATTCAAGCAGGACTTATGGTTTGTGGACATTTCCTCTTGTGTTTCTGGCCTGGAGATCTCCATCAAGTGGTATGCATCCATCTACAACTCGTTCGAAGAGATGATCTACATGGACCCCTCTGTGGTTCCGTTTGCCAAGCCAACCGACTTTTTCGAGATCCAAAAGTACAAGAGAAGCGGCTCCTACTTCTTCAAGAGCACCAAGGTGTTGAACCAGAAGTTGTCGTACGAACAAAAGCATTTCTACGAGCTGTTGCTTCCACTGCAAAAGGAGTCCTCCTACTACGCCCACCACCCTAGAGACCAGTACTACTTGAAGAACCACCAACACCACCAGGGCGAAGGCGAAAGATTCCCCCACCTGAGAAACCATCCTGGCCATCCAAACCACCACACCGAAGAGCCAACCGAAACCGAACAGCATAGATTGGGCCAGATTTTTAGACACAGGTCTAGCGACATCAACGACGGCCTTTTTATCATCGACAAGAGCCAGAACTTTGGCGCCCTCTTGATCGGGTTGACCCTCCAGTTGTGGGAAAACAAGTTCACCAACCCCAGAGACATTTTCTGGCTCCTGCACTTGCTTGCTGGAAACAAGTACTCTCTCAACACCTTATACCCAGGGATCCTGGGAACCGTCAGCAAGGAGTTCCGGGTGAACTCTGTGTGTGCTCAGCATTACTCGTACTTCACAGACGACAAGAAGACGCCCGACTTGTTGTGGATCCACGGCGACTTGAACTCGTTCCACGACTTCAACACCACCGCCCAGAGCTGTGACAAGAGCTTGTTGAGCATCGAAGGCCTGATTATCCCTTCTTTGCGTCCGTTCAAAGACTTTGTTCAACTGTCGGTGCACAACTGTGCTCCGGTCGAAGAACCATACTACTGTGCATACATTCATGAACGCTTCCACAGAAGGTTTGTGCCAAAGGAGAAGAAGAACCGCAGAAGAGTCAGAGTCAACAGACTTGTCGACTACGACGACGAAGTGCGCGACAAGTACAACGCTGTCATTGCTGCCTGGGCCTCCTAATGACCTTGTACAATGAGCCACCTCCACGTCCTCTATCGCGTGGGTGTGTTGGCTAAACAGTTTAGCATATACTTTCCGGTGGAGCCTCATGATTATTGATATCTTGTATGAATAATGAATGCATTTTTTGGGTTTTGAAGACTTGTAGAGGTAGATACTGGTGACACGACTCCATATCGTGAGTCACGATACTGTAGCAAGACGTGGTTCCACTGTTGGTGTATGGCCAGTTTCATGACTGCGCCACCCATAAAGTAACACATTCCAGGCATTTTAAGATTGTGGAGATCACCAACATGCCCACTGGGGTACTCAGGCAAGCCAACGGCAAGCAAGTTTGAGTTCCTGGCCGTCTGACTACAGCATACTGGCTGCTCTTGGTGGTTCAACCGCCAAGTGGTGTCATTTCTACACACCCCATACCATCTCGACCCCACAGACCACTCCGTATCGCCGCTTTTTGCACCTCCCAAAGCTCATACCGAAGAAGCCATGGACACGCCAATAAGGTTCCGTTGTTTTGTCTTAAACCTTATGGCACTGGCTGGCCATTCCGACATGTTTCAACCCAAAGTGGAGCTCGTCTCGTAAATTTCCAACCTAACCTGTAAAATCCAAACGAGTAATATCGAAATGAGGCGGATGACGCAAAGTGGATCACAATTATACAATCGCTAATAATTAACCTACGTTGCAAATATACGATATTAGCCGTAAATTACGACAGAAGATGCGCTGATGTGGACCCTAGGGTGTGGCAGTGTGGACCCTTTTGGGCTTGCTCCAGTTGAACAGCGACATTTGCAAGCTGTGGATGCTGTGTGTGTGGGACTCGCTTGCGAAGCGACCTCTTACGTAACCTGGTCGGCAGGGGGATCGTCTGACGATAGCTGGGTTGCCAGGTATCTGCCAGAGCTGATCGTAGGTACACGTGTGGGGTTGGTCCACGTTCCTCCTGGCGCTTATTTATCAAGTATACGAAGGTGTGCATCTAGTTGGTCAAGGCGGACTGGTGGGTTTGTGCCACGACAGATCCCCAAGGCACACGCTATTGTCGTAGTGGGTGGTTCCTTAGCGGTGAGGTGATCCCATACCAGTGTTGTGGTTAGCCGAGAGGGTACTAGTTGCAATTTCGGGTAATGCAACGTGGTTGGGCTAAATGCCCTTTTTTAGCAGCCAACGTTGCAACGCTCGCACACTTGACGACCAACGGCAGCCCATACAGGAGAGGTTGCACAAGAAGGTTCCCCTGTTTTGGAGCCAATAAGCGATAGATAGCCCAAGTAAGGAATAAAAGAGGTTGCATTGCAAAAGAAGAGCAAGTTTAATGGCGGGCTTAATCGATATCAGGTAGGCTGCAAAGACGAGAGGACTAAGCAAGGGTAGTAGTAGGCACGGGTAGTAGCAGGCACAATCTGATAGTAGATCGTCGTCTAATCTCTACCTGACCACTCTCAATGATAGCCAAACCACATATCACACGCCTGTGCTTTAGATCTCAGCCAAAGGTGAAGAGTCTCGCATTTGCACCCAAATTACAGACAGGGTAGTAGCAGGCACAATCAGAGTCGATCATGATCTCCGACTGACCACTCTCACTGATATCCAAACCCTATGTGTATGCCTGTGCTTAGATCTCCGCCAAAGGTGAAGGTCTCGCATGCCATTTGCACCCAAATAGCAGACAGGGTAGTAGCAGGCACAATCAGAGTCGATCGTCGTCTAATCTCTACCTGAACACTCTCACTGATATCCAAACCACCTATGTGTATGCCTGTGCTTAGATCTCCGCCAAAGGTAAAGGTCTCGCATGACATTTGCACCCAAACTTCTAGAAGCTTGTGGTTACGCTGTGGTTACGCTGCCTCGAAACTTCCATACATTTGGCTTATGCGCATAGAGTCTTGGGAGAGAGGTCCGCCCAGACCAATTCCACCACCAGAAAACTCGGCAAACGTGGTATCACTCAGTCTAAACTCTCTGGGTCGTCTACAGTAAGCAAATGTTTGAACGCTAGAATGCACAGTGAGCATTGAGACAGCCCATCCATACCACCAGTGAATTAACCCCAATGATACTTCATAGACAGCCCCCCTCACCATGCCCTATTAATCCTTGACTACCTGCCTTGCGGCAACTAGTATGCTCTAGAATGGGTTGTAGAGAGTGACAGTCGTGAACTTGGGACGAATCCCGTAACTACCACCCTACAATAATACCCATACAAGTACAATAGAGATTAAAAATTTTGCTCGTCGGCCGCTTAAATACCGTCGGCTGGGTGTCCGGGTAACCTTTTTTCCAGCCAGAGGGTTGCCGCTTACAGCCAAAATTGAGTGGGACCAACGTCGTACCAGCTCCAGTCCAATCCATCATGGTTCTTCCATCCTACTTAGCTGGCTTTGTCAGCGTCTTGAGTGTTGTTAACGCCGTCTCCTTGCTGGGCAAGATCACCAATATACCGGAAAACGTTGTGGAATTGTACGATCCCTCCTACAATGTGATCAACGGACAATCGTACCAGCTGCGATTCGATATCTACCTCGAGTCCGACTCCATCGAGAAAATTCTTTTGAAGGAGGACTACACGTTTGAGACAGACGAATTGTTGCCGGGCAAGTACAAGCTCACTGTTGATTCGTACGACTTTGCCCTTGAGTCGACCAAGTTTGACCTCGTGGTGGACTCGTCTCTGATCTCCATCAATAATGAGACAGTCAAGCAATTGGCCATCCCAGTCAAGCACCAAACTCAATACTACATTGTCTCGGGAGGCTCGCTTAGCGACATGGTGATGAACGGGCCATTTGGTTTCATTTTCAAGAACCAGTGGTACACCTTGTTTTTCTTCCTTGCTATCGGTATCACCGTGGCACCTCATATCCTCACGTACTTTGACCCCGAATTGGCTGAGAAGTTGAAGGACGGTAGATACCAAGAGGAGATCGACAGACAAGTTGCTTTGGAGGAAGCTGAGAAGCAAAAGAAAAAGGAGGCAAAGGCCAACCAGGAGGTCAGAAGAAGAAAGTAGTAAGGTCTCGGAGGAGGGTTAGCCCCAAACTATCGCAGTGTGGTTTTGAGTGGCCTAGGCTAGTATTGCGTGTGGTTTTTGAGTGTTCTAGGCTAGCCTTGCCTGGGGTTCAGACCTCACCCGAGTGCCAGCCATAGCTGGGGTCTGCCCAGAACTTTGAGAAAGTGCACGCGAGCGTACACCGCTTGTCGACCTGAATACTCGAGGTGAGATTCCAAGTTCGCCGGAAAGCTCCCGGGTAACTTCCCGGTGACTCCTCGGTGACGATCCGATGGGCTCTTTGGTGGGTTTACTGGTCCCTGTTGGCATGAAACCACACAAACAAGGTAAGGCTGAATTAAAATTCTAGACGAGGAAGATTGACGAAGAGTTGAGCGTTCGCCGAAGTAGGGGGTCTCAAACCAGTCACAGGCGAAAAGGGACCCTTGACATTCTGATGGTCCTGGCCCGTCAGCACGCCGGCCTAAGTACACACGGTGCTTATGCGACTGCATTGAGATAGTCCCATTGCCGAGGTGCCGATACTAGCCCTGGTGCCGAATGGCTGGATCAAGGGTCCATTACGCACGCATAAGCGGCTGCGTCATCTTCGATGGATGAAAGGAAAAACTATCCATCGAATCCACGTTGTGATGCGCCGGTTTTTCCGGTTCCTACGTGTATGTCAACGTTTGTAACCGGGGTTGTTTCATCTGCACTACGAACTATACTTTTGGGCCCAATGCATAGCTCGGACTCGCCGAGGGTTTGTAATTGGCACTGGCACCTGAGTTTAAACTTTCCCATGCTCCATCCCATGGTGTCTAACCAAACTATAAAGTATCCAAAGCAAGTCTACCTGTTGTACTAATGAGCACATTCCCGTGCTCAATGCGGCATATTTACCCCATGGTAGTCCCGAGGGCTCATACAACTATAGCCCCAGCTCCCTGTATTAAATATCCCCTCAGTGTTTGGCACCTCAACGTCAACTATCCCTATTCTGCCTCTCCACTTTGGAGGTTGGTCAGGCAGTTTCAACTGCCGCTAAGCCAATGTGGCTGGCGTGAAATTTCTTATCACACCAAACAGGACAACGTCATTGGTGTTCTGTTAGGTACATGATTGTTTATCTGTTAATGATAGTGTCTCGGCCCATAGGCTGAATTTATGATTTTATAATCGATTGTAGAAGTAGCGGGTCAGCACATCTCAATGCTGGTTTTTGGGGCTTACTAGGCGGCTCTCTTACTAACTCTGCTCTTATCTACTGTTTCTACCCACCCACTGGCCAACATCCACAACGCTCTTATCTACACAATGGAACTCTGTGCCTCTTATCTACACGAGTATCCCAGCTGACATCTCTTATTGTACCCCAATCCCTCTCTATCAATTTCATCTCATCTTTCTGTAAATCCTATTGTTCTGTCTTTTCCATCGTTCTGTAAATTTCCATCATTCTGCCTATGCTATTGTTCTGTATATTCCCATCTGTATATTCCCAAACCTTTGTCTATATCTTCACATTCAACTTCATACCAACTATAAAATACCTTCCCAAGATCCAACACACTGTTCCAGCAAACGCCAACAACCCACACAACATTGCAAAAAGTGAGTAGTTGTGCTTGGAACCTCTACCTATAATAGCTGCACCAACAGGAATCCCAAACAAGTTTCCAATACTAACGACAAAGTACATCAACCCAAAACGCTGGCCAAACTTGTTGGTGGGAGTAATGCTCGACAAACACACAGGTGTCAAGCTGAACACCAGGGCACTGAAAAAGCCACAGGTGGTTGCAAAAACATAGAGGGCCGCCTGGTGCTCGCCAAACGGAAGCCAGATCAAGAAGATCGAAAGCGTAATGCCCGTCAACATGAGCACCATAACGTTGAAGTGTCCAATCACGTCAGACAAGTAGCTGGGCAAGATGCGGCCCAAGATCCCAGTGGCATTGAAAATCGTCAAGAGAAGGTACGAGGACGATTCCTTCATCCCATACGCAATGGCGTATGTGGGAAAATATGTCGAGATAGAAATAAGACAGAGCTCCGCCATAAAGACGCCGGCCGTGATAAACGAAAACTTGGGGTCCTTAAACGTCATTGGAAACTCCTTCCACACCAACGGGGCCAGTCTTTTATCGGGCAGGCTATTGTCGATCCTGGCCGTGGAAAAGGCAATTGCCAACATCATGCAGCCAAGCAACATAAAGCCCAAAATCCTCATTGCCCAGGGAAACCCCAACTCCGTGTACATCAGTCTCAAGATCAAAGGAATGACAATGCCTCCGACAGACCCTCCAATGGTGGCCAATCCCGTGGCAGAGCCTCTCTTCTTGTAGAACCAGTGGTTGATCACCCCCAACAATGGGGTAATGCAGAAGGCATGGCCGGTTGCAACACACAAAGACAAGGAGAGAATGAACTGCCACACCTGGTTGCATTCGCTAACCCCCATAAAACCGCCAGCAATGAGACAACATCCAATACTGAGCAAGAGCAACGACCCCCGCCGGTCGAAAATGGGGCCGACAACCAAGCCTATAGCGAAGGTGGAAAACACATAGATGGAAAAGATCCACGAGATAGTGGGGGCGTCCACATTCTTCAACTGATGGTTCGACAAGTACGTCTGAATGGCCCCCGTCAGGTTCACAACACCAAAGTTAGCCATCAACCCCACAAAAGACCCAAACACAACGCTGTACGCTTTCCACCCTCCGTCTGGCACATCCAGCCCGGTCTTGTGGAGCATCTCCTCGTCGCTCGACACCCGCCGGAGGTTGGTATCGGTCACCTCTGTTTCGCTCAGCTCGTTGGTTTCAAGATTGAACCCGTTTCTGAGTTCTAGTTCGATATTGCTCATCCCAGTATCTGCTTTCTTGACTTCAGGGTCTATTCTCTGGCGGGAATTCCGCCAATGTTATATAACCGTTAAGAACGGGCGGGGCTCCTAATCGCCCGCCGCCATACCCCGATAGGGTATCGGGACCCGAAGCGGAGACAGGCGGCTTTTGTGTGCCCGCCGCGAGCGGCTGGACTTTAGCTGCAAATTCCAAGCCACAACGTTCGTGTTGCACTAGAGAGGGGCAATAAAGGATGAGATTAAGGTGGATAGATACAGTGGGTAGTTATGCTTCTTGTCAATCTTGACAAGTTAAGATGGCATTGCTGCTCGGGTGTCTGTACAAGAGGGAGGCGCGGTGGATGTACGATATTGCGGTCATATGTAATGCTATGTGGTGGGGCAGCATCTGGTTGCTGCAAATTGACTGAGGCCGAGCTACCTAATAGAGTCTTTTTACTTCCTTTTTGAGAAGTACTGAGTGGTGAGTGGCGCAGTAGCTTTGAGTCGAGCTAAGGGAACCCAGAGAGAGGCTGAGGCCTTGGATGGAGCATCGATCTCGTTGATGCCTTCACATCTTGGCAGTATTCCGCCTAGATCTCTCGTATCAAAGTACTGATTATCCCTATCATTTGGGAGTCCTGGCGGCGTTTTTGACTGCAGAGCCAAGAATAACGTGGTGGTATGCCTGGAGCCAGAGTCAAGGTGCATCAACTGGAATGGAAGTTGCTTAATGCGGATGGGCGGGAATACAATAGTATTTCTCGGTTTTGCCCGTCTAGCTCTCTCGGAGTAGACCCCCCCTCAGAAGTGGAGACTTCCGGAAACTCATCTCATGGTGTCCACATCAAGCAAAACACTTAACAGGGTCAATATCCTGCAATTGAAAGCTCTACACTTTCACGTTCAACTTCATACCAACCATACAATACCTTGCAGCCACAAAAGACGCTGTTCCAATACAAGAAAGAATCCCAAAGAACATGGCAAACAAGGTGTAGTTGCGTTTCGATCCATCACCAATGATAGCAGCGCCAAGAGGGATGCCAAACAAATTTCCAATACTAACGATAAAAAACATAAGGCCATACCTTTGTCCAAATTGGTTAGTTGGGGTGATGTTTGACAAACACACTGGGATCAAGCTGAACACCAGAGCACTAAAGAAGCCGCTTGCAGCTGCAAACGTGTAAAGTGCCCAGACATGCGATCCAAGGGGAAGCCAGAGACAGAGGATGGAGAGCGTGATTCCCGTTATCATGATAATCATCACGTTGAAGTGCCCCAAGACATCAGACAAGTAGCCTGGTATCAACCTACCCACAATGCCTGTGGCGTTGAATATCGTCAAGAGAAGGTAGGAGGAAGATTCTTCCATGCCAAAAGCAATGGCGTACGTGGGGAAGTAGGTGGTGATTCCGAGAAGGCAGAGCTCTGCCATGAAGGCACCGCCGGTTACGAAGGAGAACTTCAAGTCCTTAAAGAGTTCCGGTACCTTTCTCCACTCCACTGGCGCTTGTTTCTTGGTGGATAACACCACCTTTCTTTCTTTGGAGAAGGCAATAGAGATGATCATACACCCAAGAAGAAAGAAGCCGAGAATTCGGATTGCCCAGGGGAACCCAAACTGGGGATAACACTGTCTCAACAACAAAGGGATAACAATGCCCCCCACGGACCCGCCGATGGTGGCCAAACCCGTGGCGGCACCTCTTTTTTTGAAGAACCAGTGGTTGACCACGCCGATGAGTGGAGTGATGCAGAGAGCGTGCCCAAGCGCAACGCAGAAGGACATGGACAAGATGAACTGCCACACTTCTGTGCTCTGGCTCACGCCAATGAAGCCTCCAACAATGAACACAGTGCCTGCCACCAACAAGTAGAAGGCCCCCTTTCTGTCGAAAATGGGTCCCACCACCACCCCCACGGCCAAAGTCAAGAAGACGTAGATGGAGAAGATCCACGAGATGGTGGGTGCGCTCACGTTCTTCAACTGATGTGTGGCAATGTACGTTTGAATGGCCCCGATCAGGTCAATCACTCCGAAGTTGACAATCAACCCAATGAAAGACCCGAACACAACGCTGTATGCCTTGAAGCCCCCGTCGGGGTAGTGTGTGAAGCCTGTAGGGGTCTCGTCATCGGACAAGTGGTGATCCAGATCAGAGTGTGTTTCCACGTCGGAGTGAACCTGACTCGAATGATGTGTTTGTAGCTCGATTTCCATGTCAAGTTTTATATTTAAAACTTTGTGGGGGACATTTTGTTGTATTTATTTGACGGAGATCTGTTGAGCTCGGAGATATTCCCCACAATTCCGGCTGCAGAAGTAGAAGGCTGTCAAACAGGCAGCAACAACGGTTACAAACTGGAGAGATCCAATCCGTAAAAGCATTGCATCTCCACTAGAAGCCTCCAGCTCTTAGATTGTAGAAGAGACCCACTTCGACTTCATTATCATCTTCTTTGCCAGGAATGCCGTCTTGCGCCGTGCGAGCTACAAAATGTGGGGAACGTCAATTTGATTGGCATTGGTTATGGCTTGTCAAGCCTGGTGGTACCTCTAAAAATGTAGGTATTTTGTACATTTCTTGAGTACTGTACTGATCAAAATCTAGAGCGACCAATTAACAATTCCTAAAGAGGCAGTATTGACTTGTTTGTTGGAAGCTACCACTCTGGAGGACCATCTATGAGTTTTCAGCAAGTTTGCGAACATCTCAGCGATGACCGAAAAATGTAGCGAGAAGACAAACTATGATTTACAGAGATCGTCAGAAATGAAGTAGAGTACACGAAAGACACTAGGCTGGTAAATTCTATTGTAGGTGTTCTTGGGAACGTTGAACTATGCGATCGCCTTCATATCGCTGCCAGTGTTCCATTATGTGGGAATTGTTAACTGTTGCAGCCAATTTGCAGTCATGGAGTCCGATTGGATACACAACACTTGTTTCTCATACCTCAATGCCATATCTAATCATTTTACAAACCTATTCAAGTCCTCGTGCAAAGAATCTTCTATTCGGAGCTCGAAGCGACTAATCGTCTCCGCTAACATATACACTTCCCAGAGCGTTTCCGACAACCAAACGAACCACTCCCCTGGCCAACTTGTCTTCTGGGTCTAGGTCGGAGCAATTCAAGACCCGCAAGTCCGTTATGAGACCTACCTCCTTTATGTGGACAGACAGCAACTTGCACAAGTCCCATCCTTGATTGTCATTTGCAACTAACTCAAATAAGTCTACCCGGCCATCATATCCAATTCCAACAATATCGTTGGACCAGTAGATATGATTCAAAGGCTCCAATGTGCCAAATTCAACGGCAGAAGAATGCTGCTCAAACCTCTTGTTGAGAATCTTAACTCCATTCAAGGTGAAGACATCAAGAATGTCCCCTTCCTCGGTGCGGTACATGATTGCAAGATTGCCCGTACTGTTGGATATAGCCACCTTTGTCTCTTGCGGCGTTATGCCACTTGCCGGCTCAATGACCCGAATGAACTTGAACCGAGTCAAATCCCAGATTATCACCACGCCAGATTTGTCAAGACTGATCCCTACCTTGAAGCTGCTGCTATATTTCAAAGAGGTGATTTCGGTGAAATGGCCTCTAAGCACACTTTGGAATTGCAACGAGCCGTTGAAAAACTTCCAGACGTAAAGAATCCCGCTCAGGTCCCCGGTAATAAATAGCCCGTGGCCAATAGGCAAGATAGATGTGATATTACACAGGTGAACATTCAAAAAGTAGGACTTGTTGATGATGAGAGTTCCGCTGTCAAACTCAAGTTTGGACTTGCGGATAAGCAAATCCTCTTCAAACGTAATGCATGATGGTCTTCCAACCCACTTCTTTGCTCTTCTCTCCAACTTGACTATCGGCATTCTAAGTTTGGATTCGAATACCTTCTTAACATCGGTGGGTAAAGTAAGGTAGTAGTTTGGTAGGTTCAAGACGTCCTTTAATGGATGAGGTTTCTGGAAGAGCTTCATTGGAGTTTGCCCAAAGTTGTTAATCATCCCAATAATTGCACGCTTCTCGAGTTCGTCATTGATGTTGTCCAAGTTGATTGCCCCGCTATATGAGAGGTGATGGAAGACGTTCAATGACCGCACGGCATCAGGACCCAGCTGCTTGTACCCGAAGATCAAATCGATCCACAAGTGGAGATTGGCAGACACATATGGAGATTCCAAAGCTTCTCTGTTCTTTGCGATAAAGATCTTAGGGTCGTCCTTGGCCCAAGGTGGCAACTCCACATCGTTGACGGATTTGCCCAGTTGTAAGGCGCCCAACTCAAAGTTGTTAGAGTTCACCAAAAAGTCTGGCAAATAGAAAAACTCAGGGGTTAGCTCTCTAACGTCGGTTGTGTTATCTGTTGAGGCAGACTTCCATGCCTTCTGGATGGAGTTGAAAAGTCTATCTGCGTGATCAAACTTTCCTCCTTGAAGCAACAAGTACGATTGAACATAAGGTTTGAGTCTGATAAGAAATGAGGTTGTGATCATTGCCAGCGAGTAATGAGTACCGTAGTGGAATGCGGGAGAACTTGGATCTTGTAAACTTTCCAACGCTTCATATCTTTCCCTAAACTGTTGAGCCCGTTGAAGTGATTGCGCTCCCATCGGCTTAGACAAGTCTCTAAATGTCTTGGGATTCAGGAAATCCAACGTCTCACTGGTATAATCTGCAATTACCCAAGGGAAAACAGGATATTGAGTAAGATCGTTAAAGGTTCTTCCTGCCAAAGTGTTTAAGATCATCAAATAATAGAAATTAGACATCTCCCCTGCCTTCCACTTCTTAGTTGCAGAAGCAATTGCCGAGCCAGAGAAAGCAGATGTGAATTTCGTTGGGAAGATCGATGGAGTTGAAGGGCTTTGTAGAGCCAGCAACAAATCGGAATCCATGCCGCTCCCAACTGCGTAAGTCGATAACTTATTGTAAACACTGTCACGGACCTTGCTGGAAACACAGGTCAACAATATACTGGCGCCATCACTGAAGAACACCTCCAACGCAATATTCCTTAACAAGAAGTGTCTCTTCGAGATGCTACTCAACTTATCCAAACTCCATGTCTTTGTTGCGTGTCTAACACCACCATTGTTAAGTATTTTGGCTGACTGGTTGTTCACCAATTGAAGAATTGGGTCTCTGGCTTCAGGAGGAGCATCTTGAATATCAATGACATTGCCATCTGAAGTATGAAAGTAATTTTCAATTAAGTACACATAGTTGACCCCCAAGATAAGTAATGACTCGACAGGTACCAACCCATTGATTTGACTGATGTTCCACAATGCCACAATTTGATCTCCCATGTACAAACTTCTAATGACTTTTCTGTTCTTGTCTTCATCCTCATCAGGAAGTGGCTCTTCGTCAACCAATGACAAAGTGTTGATAATTTCAAACTCTTCTTGTTGTGGTTCATGCTCTTGTGGTTTAATTGGAACCTCGATATCATAGGATAACTTTTCGTGGTCTGGAATTTGGTCCTCAACTATCAATCTGCTTCTCATTCTATCGTTATTTTCGATATAGTCCAAAGCAAAGCTCTTGGCCTTGTGGTTACCCAATAGCCTTCCAACCTCGATCTTGAGAAGATGATAATTAGATAAGAAATACTGTGTGTTTTCATTCTTGTCTTGCAATGCTCTGTTGAGTTTGTCAATTTCTCCATTGATGATCAGTACTCTTAATTGCTCACAATCGTTAGTAAATGCCTGGACATGGGTGTTACTGTTGAGAATCGGGGAGCTTGTTGTAAGGTTGATAATATCGTCAACTTTCTGGGGAGTTATCTCTGTTGCGGAATCGTTAATGAGTTGCTTGATAGTTGATTTAGAGAGTCTTCTGACAGCATCAGTGTCGTCCTTTGAAACAAGCGTCTCATAAAATTCTTTTAGCTGTTCTCCAGAGACGTCTCTGTTAAACAAGTAGCATGTTCTCAAGAAATTGAAAACGTCTGCATTGGGTTCCTCTTGCCTGAGACAACATCCAAGTAATATTTTTAACAAACTGGAAAGCTGCTTAGTGTTGAGGACATCCAATAAAGTAACTTGCCTGAACAACAAGAGCTTTGCAACACTAGCAAACTCATCCTTAGTGAGTGGTATGGAAATCAAGTGAATCAAAAGATTGTGTAGTTCCTTTTGCACAGCCATCAGATGAGCCTTATCAACCTCAATCAAAGAAATCAAGCATGTAATGAAAATCTCCAACTTAGGTGGAGGGATGTAAAAGTTCTTATTCACAAAGTCCTTCGTGTATCTCATACTCAAGTCCACGCATGAACTCAAGTAAGCCCTCTCATTGAAAATAAAGTTGGAAATACTAATGAATTGGTTAATGTGATCAAAAATTCTAGTGAAGACCAACTCATACGCCAAAGTTTGAGTAAACCCGCTCAAACTATCAAAAGTAGGACCAAACATATCTCCAACGAAGGTTGCAATAAAGATGTCTCCAATAACTTTAGATAAGTTTTCAAGTGCATCTGCTGCAAACTCCCCATGTAATAACTTGAGTCTTGCCAAAACTTGAAAAATGCCATCTAACCAGGTTTTGGAAAAGAAGAACAACTTCAACAGAGGTGATTCAAAACCATTGGCAATGAAATTGGTGTAACCACCAATCAAATGAATAGCGTCAAGAGAGTCGTTTCGTAAAGCATGAATAACCAAGTTGTTAAGCAATATAACAAATTCAGGCATCACCAACTGTGAGTGGTTTTTGATGCCTCCAATGCTATTGGTGTAGTGGTCTGCACCAAATCCAGCATTCAAGATAGCTGCTAGGATCTCGTCATCCTTCCACCAATCCTTCAAGAAATGGGTCAAAATATCTAAACCATGGTTGACTTCAAAGAACCTTTTGATGATATGAGGACCCAAGACTCTCAACAATCTCCCCAACAATCTAATTCCGTTGATGACCACCGTCTTTTCTCCAAACATAAACAAGAGCAAGATCCAATGGACTGTAATTGACCTCAGGAACTTTTTTAAGGTTCTCATTGAGGACGAACCATCACACAATACCAGTGTCAACGACTGCAAAATGGTGATCCCGCATTCTGTGGAACAGTCTGGGTGGTATATCGCATAAATAACATAAAGTGACACTGATCTGATGGTGTCAGCGGAAGATTCGGCTCTTATTATTCCAGATAATGTCTTCGACAATCTTTGCTGAAATTCTGGTGAATGTTCTTTCCGAAGTGATTGCATCTTCAAAAATTGTATAAACTTTTTCAAAAGCTTAAGCTTGCCTAGCTCTGTCTTATTGAATTCTTGTTGACTTCCATGGATCAAAATTTGGAAATGGTCAAGTAATAAGTTAAAGTCTTCGGTCCCGTACCACAAATCAAAATTAAGAATTAAATGTCTATAACTGTTGGGGTTGGTAATGGTAGATTCCGAAGGATTAACAAAGTTGTAGCCACTTCCCTCTAATATGGTTTTCAAACTTGGATCTTTTGGTTTCAACTGTCTATGCAAGATTGCTAAGATTGCAAAGCCATTGGCGTTCTCAAATTCCTTTCTAAGTCTCCAATTGTTGTTTATGATGACAAACAATAACTTCAACAGTAAAGCCCAGTCTGTTGACTCGAGCAACCTCAAGATAAGTGAACTGCCTCCAATAGTATAAAGAGCAGCATAAATCGATCTCAGGTTGTGAAATGTGATTTGCAGGGTACTGATGTCTCCTTTAATCGTCTGGTAAAAGTCATTGGTGTCAAACACAATCTGGTCCTGTTTAACAATCGGCAAGCATTGTACTATGGCATTAATGTCCATGACGTCTTTATGCTTCTTGAATTCTTGAAACTTGAGTGCCACATTCACCATAGCTTGAGGATTTAAATGATTCAACAAATTGATCAAGTTATCTTTCGAGAACTCTTTGAAGTCCCAGTCATATCCCAACCCGAGCTGGTGTAATAAGAATATCCATTCGTTGGAGAGTATGCCATTCATAAGTGTGAGGTTCTTGACTATTGTGCCTGAGTGTATGTAAACTTTCCTCCAAGTAGGTATTAACTTTGTAACCTTGAAAGCGGGTATCAGTTCGCAGAACTCTCCATCCACATACAAATTCAAGTTGGTGTCGTATGTTATGACCAAGTGAGTGTATGATCCTGACGACGGAAGCTTGGAATTAAAGGTATAATGCAGATCTCCCGAGGTTGACTTGAGATATACGCTTATCTGTCCCTCGTGGACTTGGACTGTCAATGTGTCGTCTTGGTGGTTTGGACTGGCCAAAGTGAATAGCTTACCGGAAGATGCTTTATACCATGAGTGAATGGAGAATTTTCTCTTGAGTGAAGCAATCAAGGGAAAACTCGTTTTCCTATGGAAGATGGCAAACTTAAAGTGGGACGGATGCTGGAGAAAGGTTTGGTGGAACAAGTTCAAAATTATGGATTGTGTTGTTGCGTTCAGCACTTCGAACGATAAGGAGAAAAGTTTATGCAATTGCCGTATGTCATCACATCCGAGCTCGTAAAAAAGCACTATCATTGGCGATAGAAGACTCAATTTGTAGTGTGACCCTTCTGTTGTTTGTTCTGCTTCTCGGATGAACTTGTCTACCAAGTACCGTTGGAACCCGGCTTCGTACAACGCTATTCTTAGCGAAAGCGACAATCGCATGAGCTGAAGTGCAAGCTCAATAATTAACTTGCGAAGGTCCTTATCAGGGATGTCTAAAGTATCATTGATCAATTGCTGGAAGTTGGTGACTTGGGGGGCGGCGGCAGTGGAATCGGCACCGAGAACAATGTCTTCGATGTAGTTGTCTATAGATTCGGCGGACTCGGCATTCCAATTGATAATAAGCTCTTTGTT
This sequence comes from Kodamaea fukazawae, assembly GCA_030572255.1. NCBI lineage: Eukaryota > Fungi > Ascomycota > Pichiomycetes > Serinales > Debaryomycetaceae > Kodamaea > Kodamaea fukazawae. The sequence goes on from JAJLZQ010000054.1 coordinate 27,051, forward strand.
GAGCTTGAACATTGTAAAGACATCATCGCAGAGGTACTGGATGATGCCGATGTCAGGGTTGTCATTGGGCATGGGGTTGATTGTTGGAAGTGTTGCGCGAAAACGACCGCAAAACTTAGCGGGGGGTAGCGACGATTCCGCAGGAAGCCGGTCTGATATCGGTAACGGGTACAAAATTACCGAGAGCAATTTGCGGGGACTCACTATTTTAGTGGAAGATTGCAGGAGTTTATCACTAAATATTTAGCTTTCCCGCTATTATTAACGACCCCACAAATCACTCAACTGCCAAGTTCTGGGTGTAATCAATATTCATACAGAGATAGAGGCTGATACCAATACTACATATACTGGGTTCTCCAGTGAGAATCTTCAATCCATTATACAACCTTGTAGTATTCTATGTAAACTAAATTTCGTTAATTTCACTCATGTTGTCATTATCGTAATTCGTTTCTCCCAAGACCGGAGAAGATGTCACCTCTTGCTTGCCATTGCCACGAATGTGGATAAGCTTATGCGAAGTCTCATTCTTCAGTATTAATCGCTGCTTGCGAGTGTTGTCCAAAGAGTCTTCGTCCGAATCCATGGGCGAGTCGCTCTTATCTAAGTCGTCGTAATCAAAGTCGTCATCTTCGACGTTGAACTGAGCACCACCAGTCTTGCGTCTGTTCTTTTTGGAGTTACCATCGCTGGCACCAGCATCACTCTTTTCTATTTCGCTAGCATTTTCAGTCGACTCGCTCTCCGTCTTTTCAAATACTCTGTAGGACGATATCTGGGCAATCACCTGGTCCAAAGAAGCTCTTTCCTTGGCCATTCTATCAGTGAAAGTTTTGCGGCCAGAGTCCAACTTCGTGCTAAGCTTTTCTCCTCCCAAAAACGTAGTGGGGGACCTCTTGCGGTAAAATAACAAATAGGCGGCACCCGTTATACTTTGTTGAGGGTCCGCTTCCGTCACTCGACTATCATCAAAGTAATACCACTTATTATCTCTGAAGTTTTTGGCGTAGGCAGTGTAGTGACCACCACCAAGTCCACCGTAATGGTTGTCCACTCCAATCAAGTCGTAGATCATCGACTCCTTCTCGCCGTCTGGCTTGGCAACGTAATTACTAATATCTAAACCTTCGATGGGGAAATCAATCACTAAGTCAATCTTGTCGCTAAAAGCTCTTGCACTTTGGAATCTCTTCAAGTGGATGGTCAAAATGTCCCCAGTGTCCCAAATTTGAATGGTTTTGGTGGCCTGTTTGTGATCCTTACACCTTGGACAATACCATAAGTCATGCTCTCCCAACACCTCGGGAACACCAAAACTCAGAAGACAGTCGTGAAGCGAGACCTTTGAGTTACGTTGCTTTTCAAACTTTGCTCTGTTGGCTTCTAATTCTGGGTTAGGGATAAACTGTGTGTTTGCATCCCAGGTTTGAACTTCTGGGTTACCAAAGAATTGTTGGTAGATATGGGAATCCCAGTCACATAACAAAATAGTATCTGAAGTAATGAGGGTCGAGTCCTTCTTAGGTTCTTCGATGGGGGAGTTTGCATTGGACGGCTTGTTTGAGCTAGAAGGTGGTACAACCAACGGCGTCACTGCTCTGGAGGATTCACAATCATCGTCGAAAAGACTTCCTAATGGTTGCTCTTCGTCCGACAGACTGAGTTGAGGCTGTGCAGTAATTGGGTCTTCTTCTGCAACCAAAACAAACTGTCCGCTATCTTCACTAGAAAACTCAAGCTTTTCAGGGGATTGGTCGGAGGATGTCTCCTGCGATTGGTTTGCAGCTGCAAGCTTTTCTTCTTGTAATCTCTTTTCTTCCTCTAATCTCTTCACAAATGCCTGATAGTGATAGTAATTTCTATTAGATTCGGATAACTTGTTAGCTAACAAGTCAAACTCCTTGGTGTTAGGGCGGTGGAGGGCCACATTTATCACACGAGGAGCTTCGTTTCTGTATCTGAATCTATTCTTGGATCCCTTTCCATCTTTAACTCTAAATCCAAAATCTGAATCAACGTAGGGATTGGCAAACGCTATCTCCGAAACTGAGTCCTCATCGTTGGCATTCTCAATCAATGGGAAGTCCAGACGATCAAAAACATCTTTGTGAATGTAGTTTTCAGAGTTGGCCACTATTTTTTGATATTCAGCTTGGATGTCTAAAGATGTCAAAACACTTGCTAATTGTTCTAATTTCTTTCTAATGCTTCCAAAGCTCGTCACTTCATTTTCATTCAAAACAACAAACAACGGGATTCCGAAAAGCTCGTTGACCTTGTACAGCTTGTCTGGGTCTTCTGAGGAATTCAAGACAGGAATAATCACATCGGTCGATGTGTGAGGAATATAATACACATAAACATCGTCACAATCCTTGATGATGTCAGAAATAGGCAAGAACTTGTTTCTGTTGTAGTCTAGTTGGAAGTCACAGTGGAAGTAGTTGCGGAATATCTCGTACAAGAAAAGATTCTCAGCATCAACCTTGAAAAAGTTGGAAAGGTACCTTGTCAAGTCATCATAGTTTGAGTTCTTGTTCAACTCCACTTCCAATTTGAATATTTTGGGGTTCCCACTCAAGCTTTGTCCCAACAGTTCGTTGGAAAGATCGATGATTGTGAAGGTATGGTACCACTTCTTGCTTATCGGCAAAGGCAAAGTTAAATCGTTGAAAGGATCAAACGTTATCGATGTCTTGTTACAGGTTGGGCACACCAAAGTCGATTGATACAACCCAGTAAATAAGTCAATTATCACCGAGTCATTTCTCAACTTGTGTTGGTCCCAGCAAGTGCTTGCCAATCTCGATATTGCTAGAGGATCGCCCATTTCCTCGTCTTTGAGCTCTGGTTTTTCACAGTATGGCTTTTTATGGATTCTATTCAAGTCTTCATGCAACGCATCTAACAACCAACTCAAGAATTCTTGAGAGTCCTGTTGCATGTAGCCGGAAAACATTTGCGAGTATCTTCCGATTGTAGATTTGAATTCTCTTGGGGAGATTGAACCGACCTTGTTGGTATGGTCGAACAAGAGCTTAGCCAAGTTTGCAAAGACTGTAGCCACATTCCCACCATTTCCTAACGGGTTATCCAAGTTCAATTCATTTTTGTATAGGTTGAAGTAGAAATAGTAGTTGACTTCTGGAATATGGATAAGACATTGCAAAGCGGAATTCATGTAACAGGTGTTTCCCAAGTTACTCAAGCCCAAGTTCCCGCCTGAACCCAAGATTTGGTCGGCATTGTACTCGTTGGAGGACTTTTCCAAGTTCGCTATGAAGTTGTCGATGGGGAATGTCTTCAATCTTTTGACACCCGACTCAACAAACAAGTGGTAGGACTGGGCAGTGACGCCTTGTTCGGTCAAAGTCTGGTTGAGGATGCCTTTGTGGATGAGCGACTTGTTGGAGATGTCAAAGACAAAGGACGAGGGCGTGATGTCTTGGACAAAGGAGGACGTTTCTATGAACCAAACGCGGATTTCGTTGTGGGTGCCCAACTTGAGTTTTATTTCATTCAAGAGCTCGGAAAAGGTCTTGGTTCTGGAAACCGTAACAACTGGAGCTTTGTGTTGAGAAGTGGAGGTGTTTTTGAGCTGGTGGAGATGGAACACGGGGGGGTACCTTTCTATTTCCTTTTCGCCAGACTCTTTATTAATGATGATACACCTTGTGACGGGGTCGCCCACGACGCCAAACCACTCCTTCAATTGGTTGAACAAACCGGGTGAAATGTTGTATGTGCCGACGGGCTCGCTGTGTTCGTCGTACAACAGGCCGTTTTCGTCGACAATCAGGGTGAAATCGATGGGGCCAAGTTTGTCGCTCAACTCAGACATGCTGGACACCTCCAAGTTGAGGAACTTGGTCAAGTATTCTGCTGGAATCAAATACCATACGTCACCCTGAATCCCGCTGTTGCCCACGGCGTGAAGATCGCGGATGATTTGCCGGTTTTCCAGCAATTCTGTGGCAGACGACGCCGTGGAGTCGGTGGAGACGAGGTCAGACGAATCTATGGTGTTTACAGACTCACTGGACTGTGACGGGATGTCGTCCCTAGCTTCTTTGGGCGTAGGACTCATTGTTGTAAAAGTTTGATTTGGTGGAGGAAACTTTGTGCGAGTCAAGGAGTTGGCCACATTACGCGGAGCAGCAATGACTTCGATAACACCAAGATCGACAAAAAGACAGAGGTAGCTACGGTAGAAGGTGTACAAGGTGGTGGTGGTGATATACAATGTGTATTCTATCTATAATGATTCATTCTTGGCCCTTAAGGCCGATATTTCAATGGCGTTTTCCAACTCTTGCAAGTCGATGTTTCCGCTGCCATTAAGCAAAGAAACTCTTTTCAAGCGGCCCGTGCTGGTTGAGATGACGGACATCCTGGACAAGACTCCGTTTTCTTCAGCGTCGCCCTCCAAGTCAGCAAGGAGTGCCTTCAGCAGGTCCTCCAAGTCGATTACACCAAAGTTGCTGGAGATACCGACGGCTTTGGCGTCGATTTGTAATGGGATTTGCCTGCTATTGTCAAGCAACAATTTGGCTTCTTCTTTGGCGACAAATCCACGTTTCGACTTTGCGTTGCCCATCAGGAGCTGTGGTTGGTCTTGGATGTACACGCCCGGCAAGGTGGTGCGCTGGAGGGCGTGGAACACGCTCTTGTAGATGAGATCAAACAATGCCGAGGTCGATCCCGACCTCGACAAGACCTGGACGTGCACCTGCAAAACGTACTCGTAATTTCGCTTGACCTTCAAGAACTCCTGTTCTTCGCCGTATAGTATGCTGTCGTCGGCCTGGACGCCAAGGTCCACCTGAAGGGCCCGGCGAGGGATGAGCCTGCTGTGGTAGACGGTTTCGTGGAGCTGCTGGGCGAGGATTTGTTCCTCATCGGTGGGTTCGCCGATCCTGCCCCGCTGGATCTCGATGATGGGCCATATGGTGGAGTATTCGTCGTCGTTGGTGCTGTGCTGGACGGTGATTTCGCTCAACCCCACCCCGATGCTGGTGATGACCGTCGTGTTGCCCGACTTGGCCACATTGGAGCGGACTATGTTGCCACCTCTGATGGCCGACAGCGGCTCCGAGATCTGAATTGGTTTGAATTCAATAAAATTTCTCAAGCTGGGACGCATCCCAAGCGCAAGGTGTCTCTGGAGTGAGATCTCTGGTGAAACCCTGGCAAGCACGTCGGGAGGGAACGATATCTGTTTCATTGTGCTGTTGGTTGTAGTTTGAAGATGTTTTTTGCGAGGGCATCGAAAGCTGCGACATGCACTGGAAAAGAGGGACTGTATGAAAAGGAAGGTAAATGTGGAGCGTGTATCGATGGGAAGTGATATGGAGGATGTCTATACGTGTAGTTGGTGGATTTAATTGATTTTGGTGTGTTTGGTGTAGTAGGGTTAGGTGATTTAAGCGGATGGGTTGACCTACCCAGTGCAATGTCTCTTAAGGGTGTAGGAGCACCTACCAAATCCCCCAATAATCCAGGATTCTCCAATATTAGAGGAAGATAGTGAGAACCTCTAGTGGAAGTAGACGCCACTAGTAGATGCTAACCTATTCCACCTCTTTTGCGCTCTTATTCATCCCCATATTTCCTGCTTCTCTGCGTAAGAAATGGCTGCGAAACAAGCAGCTTTCACCAAAAAGGGTAAGTAGAGATGCTTCATCTCTCAAAACCCTCCCCTCGACTATCTGAGTGAGATGATTATAGAAGCTGCTTTGGGATCGGTGATTAGACTGGCGTTTTGCCTCATATAGTGATTCCCAAGGGGGCTGCACATTAGCACATGCCTGGAGGTTGCCCCATCACCGTGGTGGCCCGGGCCTCCCAACTCCCCTCTCGTGCTTATCTCGTTTTGGTTGTAAGTGATGCTCCTTGATTGTACGTGGTGCTCCTTGATTGTACGTGGTGCTTGGTTACGTGATGTTTGCTTACGTGATGCTAGTCTGTCTGTCTAGGCTGTGCCGAAAGTACAGCCTCTTCTTTGTTCTGGACGTCGCTGTGGCCGCCACACACAAAGATAGGGGTGGATGGCGAGGTTGTGACCGCCAGTGGCGAGGTGGTTTGGGTGTTCTGCATGTCGGAGCCCACCTGGCACCTTGTCCCGCTCCTTTGCAACTGCCCATGTTGCGTCCTCCCACACTTCCTAAGGCCGAAACACACGTTACGAGCACCGCGCTTCCCCACCACCACTCCATCTCCACGGTGACTCGTTGACGAGTCAACGGTGGTGTTTGGAACCCACCAGGTCTCCTACGTGCTACCACCATGCTCATTCAACTCACTTGAGAATGTTCATTCTCTTCAAATGGGTGGTGGTTGCGTAGGGTGTTCCGCCGTCTGTGATATGCCTCTCCGGACGCATTGCCAGATCAGGAAACTCCGTGGCCAAGGCATTTCTGGGGGTACTCTAGAGTGGTGAATCTGGTAGCTACACACTGGCATGGGACGAGTTGACATACTCTCCAAGAGTGTTTTCCAGAAAACAAGATCGATGCAGATTTTTTGAAAACTCTAGGACATAATCCCACCAGTTCCTTGCCATCCTCTCCCAATTCTTCTCCAATTTTGGCCAAATTTACAAAAAATTGCAGTAAAACCCGAAAAACACTAAAAAGACTATTCCCCTTTACAGCAGGCATTCCACGCTTGGCAACGCACGTATACCCCAAGGCATTCCCACTCTAGCCACCTAGCCACTGCAACCTCGTACTAGAGCGAGAGGGAAGATCCAAAACAATGCGGCCTCGGACGATGACGTAGTTGCAACAGTAGGCAAGAAAATTCTAGGGCCGGGCCGAGGGCGGTCGCTGCGAAAAAAGGCAATAGAAAGACCGTCCACCATTGTCAGACAAGTATTGGCCCATGACCACCAGGGGCACGAAAACATGCCACTGGTGTGTGGCAGCCTGGCGTGGGAGCAGCAGCCGTCCCCGAGTGTAGCAGCGCAGCACCACGTCGTGTGTGCCGGGTTCTTCCTGCTGGAGCGTCTCCGCTCGACCACCTCTCCCCGGACGAGACCGAAAAATACGAGCGGAAATACGATTGCAACATGATGTAATAAACTTTATCAGAGGGCCAGCCGTCCAATCATGTCATACAAATTTTTTTTCATTCCCATGTGCACACACCACCTGTATGACTAATTTTTCAAACAAGATTTTCAATTGGCACACGTAGCAGACGGGATTTTGTGCGAGCGACAAAAAAGTACCCCGATCATGCTTAAGCCCGCGGGGCAGGAGTGCTGAGAGAGGCGACAGAGGCGACACACACCGCAGCGATCTGGCCGCAAACAATGGCGCCCAGCACTTGCAACCGCTGGAGGCATCGCTTCGAAGTTGCGAGCACGTTGACGTGACCTCCCGGCCCCCCACCAGCACCTGCCACCGGCGGTGCTCCCCATGCCCAAGACCCCAGGCCAACCTTCGGTCGAGCCCTCTTCATGACTCAAATGATTCACGGTATTACCAAATGCACGCACCTCATTGGCCAACGATTAGATAACAACAAGAAAATTACAAAATCCTGACTTCCTAATTGAGAAAACCGGAACCGCAAATCACAAATTGACAAAACGTTTAAAGAAGTCAAAGTCAAAATTTTCCCCATTTATAAATTACCAACCAAATCCCCATTTTTCAAAAAGGATTTAGGAAATTTATTTTGTTTTTTTAAACTACATCTTTATCACACTTTTATATATTAGATATATATAGATCAATCTTCACAATGAGCTCATACTTACCTCAAGAAGATTTGGTTCCTAAGGTGTACAGCTATGATGAGACTCCTGAGAACAAATCGTGGGCCTCTACTCTCCCCACGGCCAAGGGTCTCTATAATCCTGAATTGGAAAAGGATGCATGTGGTGTTGGTTTCACATGTCACATCAAGGGGGACGCCAGTCATAAAATTGTCACTGATGCACGTAGTTTGTTGTGCAACATGACCCACAGAGGTGGTGAATTGAATCCAAAGGATGGGGATGGTGCTGGTTTGTTATCTTCAATTCCTCACAAGTTCTTAGCTAGAGAGTTTAAATTCCATTGTAATGTTGAATTGCCTCCTTTAGGTCAATATGGTACTGGTAACATTTTTTTCAAAAAGGATGATGGGATTTTTGAAAAGTCAAAGCAAACTTTTGAGTCTATTGCACAATCCTTGGGCTTGAGTGTTCTTGGATGGAGACACGTTCCACACGACTCGTCCATCTTGGGGCCTGCCTCTCTTTCGAGAGAACCTTTGATCTTGCAGCCGGTCATTGTCTTGCTGGAATTGGCCAACAAGTCCTTAACTCCCGAAGAGTTTTCTTCATCCTATCAAAAAGATTTTGAAAAGAAGTTGTTCATCTTGAGAAAACAATCTTCCCACACCATTGGTTTACACAATTGGTTCTACATTTGTTCCCTTTCCAACAAAACTATAGTATACAAGGGTCAATTGGCTCCAAACCAAGTTTATGCATATTATCATGATTTGGTCAATGCTGACTACGAAGCCCACTTTGCATTGGTCCATTCCCGTTTCTCCACAAATACCTTCCCTTCATGGGACAGAGCCCAGCCTTTGCGTTGGGCCGCCCACAATGGTGAAATCAACACCTTGCGTGGTAACAAGAACTGGATGAGATCAAAGGAAGGTGTCATGTCCTCCACCTTGTTTGGTGACGAATTGGACAAGTTGTTCCCTATCATTGAAGAAGGTGGTTCCGATTCCGCCGCCTTTGACAACGTCTTGGAGTTGCTCGTTACAAACGGTGTCCTCTCCCTTCCAGAAGCTGTCATGTTGCTTGTCCCAGAAGCATGGCAAAATGACAAGCAAATTGACCCAAAGAAGAAGGCCTTCTACGAATGGGCCGCTTGTCTTATGGAACCTTGGGATGGTCCTGCATTGTTCACCTTTGCCGACGACAGATACTGTGGTGCCAACTTGGACAGAAACGGGTTGAGACCTTGTCGTTACTACGTGACCGACGAAGACATTATGATCTGTGCCTCCGAAGTCGGTGTCATTGACGTTAACCCTGAACGTGTCTTGCAAAAGGGAAGATTGCAGCCAGGTAGAATGTTGTTGGTTGACACCAAGGAAGGTCGTATTGTTGATGACCGTGAATTGAAGAAGTCTGTTGCTTCGAGATTTGACTTCAAGTCCTGGGTCATGGCCAACATGATCACCATGAACGACTTGAAGGCTAAGTTGACCGCCAGAGAAGTCCAATTGTCCACCGACAAGTCTCCTCACTCTGACTTGACTGTCCAAACCGACTCTAGATTGGTTGCATTTGGTTACTCCCACGAACAAGTTTCCATCGTCTTGGCCCCAATGGCCGAAGGTAAGGAAGCCTTGGGTTCCATGGGTAACGACAATGCCTTGGCTTGTATCTCTGAACAACCAAAGTTGCTTTACGACTACTTCCGTCAATTGTTTGCCCAAGTCACCAACCCTCCAATTGATCCAATTAGAGAAGAAATCGTCATGTCCTTGGAATGTTATGTTGGTCCTCAAGGTAACTTGTTGGAAATGAAGCCAGACCAATGTAACAGATTGTTGCTCAAGTCGCCAATCTTGCTGACCAACGAATTGTCTGCCATCAAGAACATTGAAAAGGTTTATCCAAAGTGGTCTGTTGCCAACATTGACATCACTTTTGACAAGCTGGAAGGTATTCAAGGTTACATCAACACCATTGACAGAATCTGTCAAGATGCCCTGAAGGCTTTGGCTGACGACCACCAAGTTCTTATCCTTTCCGACTTAAAGACCAGTGCCACCAGATTGCCAGTTTCCGCATTGATTGCTACTGGTGCCGTCCACCACCACTTGGTTAGACAAAAGCAACGTTCCAAGGTTGCTCTTCTCATTGAAACCGCAGAAGCTAGAGAAGTCCACCACGCTTGTTGTCTTGTCGGTTACGGTGCTGATGGTATCAACCCATACTTGGCTTTGGAAACCTTGCTCAGAATGAAGGAAGAAAAGTTGATCAAGGATGAATCCTTGACTCCTGAAAAGATCATCTCCAACTATAAGACTGCCGTCGATGCTGGTATCTTGAAGGTCATGTCCAAGATGGGTATCTCCACCTTGGCTTCTTACAAGGGTGCCCAAATTTTCGAAGCTTTGGGTATTGACAACTCTGTCATTGACCGTTGTTTTGCCGGTACCGCTTCCAGAATCAAGGGTGTCACTTTTGAATACATTGCTCAAGATGCTTTCTCCATGCATGAACGTGGTTACCCATCCAGATCCACCGTCAAGCCAACCACCTTGCCAGAAACTGGTGAATACCACTGGAGAGATGGTGGTGATGCACACATCAACGAACCTGCCGCTATTGCTCTGATGCAAGACGCTGTCAGAAACAAGAACGAAAAGGCCTTTGAAGCTTACTCCAAGAAGGAATACGAAGCTATCAAGAACTGTACTTTGCGTGGTTTGTTGGATTTCGACTATGACAATGCCAAGGCTGTCCCAATTGACCAAGTTGAACCATGGACCGAGATTGTCCGCCGTTTCTTCACTGGTGCTATGTCTTACGGTTCCATTTCCATGGAAGCCCACTCTACCTTGGCTGTTGCCATGAACCGTTTGGGTGGTAAGTCCAACACTGGTGAAGGTGGTGAAGACCTGGCCAGATCCACCGTTAACGAGAACGGTGACACCATGAGATCTGCTATTAAGCAAATTGCTTCTGGTAGATTTGGTGTTACTTCCTACTACTTGGCTGACGCCGATGAGTTGCAAATTAAGATGGCTCAAGGTGCCAAGCCTGGTGAAGGTGGTGAATTGCCAGGTCACAAGGTTTCTGCCGAAATTGGTAAGACCAGACACTCCACTCCAGGTGTTGGTTTGATCTCCCCACCTCCTCATCACGATATTTACTCGATTGAAGATTTGAAGCAATTGCTTTACGATTTGAAGTGTGCCAACCCAAGAGCCAGAACTTCTGTCAAGTTGGTTTCTGAAGTTGGTGTTGGTATTGTCGCTGCCGGTGTCGCCAAGGCCGGATCCGAAAACATTTTGGTTTCTGGTGGTGACGGTGGTACTGGTGCTGCCAAGTTGACCTCCATCAAGTACGCTGGTTTGCCATGGGAATTGGGTCTTGCTGAATCCCACCAAACATTGGTTTTGAACGACTTGAGAGGAAGAGTTGTCTTGCAAACTGACGGTCAAATCAGAACTGGTCGTGATATCGCCATTGCTTGTTTGCTTGGTGCTGAAGAATGGGGTTTTGCCACTACTCCATTGATTGCCATGGGTTGTATTATGATGAGAAAGTGTCACTTGAACACTTGTCCAGTCGGTATTGCTACCCAAGACCCAGAATTGAGAAAGAAGTTTGAAGGTACTCCAGAACACGTTATCAACTTCTTCTACTACATGGCCAATGAATTGAGAGGTTACATGGCCAAGTTGGGTTTCAGAACCATCAACGAGATGGTTGGTAGAACCGAAGTGTTGAAGGTTAGAGAGGACTTGAGAAACACCAAGAACTCCAACATTGACTTGTCTCCAATCTTGACTCCAGCCCACACCATCAGACCTGGTGTTGCTACCTACTGTGTCAGAAAGCAAGACCACAAGTTGCACGTTAGAATTGACAACAAGTTGATTGATGAATCTGAAATGACCTTGGCCAAGGGATTGCCAGTCACCATTGACTGTGACGTTGTCAACACTGACCGTACTTTGGGTACCACCTTGTCTTACCGTGTGTCCAAGACCTTTGGTGAGTCTGGTTTGCCACACGACACGATCCACGTCAACGCCAAGGGTTCTGCCGGTCAATCTTTCGGTGCCTTCTTGGCTCCAGGTATCACCTTGGAGTTGGAAGGTGACGCTAACGATTACATTGGTAAGGGTTTGTCTGGTGGTAGAGTTATTGTCTACCCACCTAAGGAATCTCAATTCAAGGCTGAAGACCAAATCATTGCTGGTAACACTGCCTTCTTTGGTGCCACATCTGGTACTGCTTTTGTCCGTGGTATTGCTGCCGAAAGATTTGCCGTCAGAAACTCTGGTGCTACCATTGTTGTTGAAGGTACCGGTGACCACGGTTGTGAATACATGTCTGGTGGTAGAGTTGTTGTTCTTGGTGGAACTGGTAGAAACTTTGCTGCCGGTATGTGTGGTGGTATTGCTTATGTTTTGGACATGGCTCAAGACTTTGCTGACAAGGTCAACACTCAAACTGTTGAATTGTCTCAAGTCACTGAACCTACTGAAATTGCATTCTTGAGAGGTTTGATCGAAGACCACCGCCACTACTCTGGCTCTGAAGTTGCCGACAGAATCTTGAACGACTTCAACAGAATCTTGCCACGTTTCGTCAAGGTTTTGCCATTTGACTACAAGAAGGTGTTGGAAGCTGAAAAGAAGAAGGCTGAAGAAGCCAAGAAGAACGAGTTGAACACTTTCTTGAAGTCCTTCAAGGAAGACCCTGAATCCGACGTCACCAACGGTGAAGCTGCTAAGATCAAGAAGGGTCACGTTCACCGTCCATCCAAGGAAGCTTCTGCCACTTCTGCCAAGTCTGGCCACGCTGAACCAAAGTTGTTGGATGTCGAAGACACCATCTTGGACACTGAATTGGAAACCAAGGCCATCAAGAAGCTCGACAAGGTTAAGGGTTTCATGAAGTACAAGAGAAGAAACGAAAAGTACAGAGCCGCCAAGGAAAGAACCAAGGACTGGAACGAAATGACTTCTCGTTTGACCAAGGACGAATTGAGCCACGAAACCGCCAGATGTATGGACTGTGGTGTTCCTTTCTGTACCTCCGACACTGGTTGTCCAATCTCCAACATTATTCCAAAGTGGAACGAATTGGTTTTCCAAGACAGATGGTACGATGCCTTGCAACGTTTGATGATGACCAACAACTTCCCAGAGTTCACTGGTAGAATTTGTCCAGCTCCATGTCAAGGTGCCTGTGTTTTGGGTATTAACGAAGACCCAGTCAACATCAAGTCTGTTGAATGTGCCATTATTGACCACGGTTTCGAACAAGGCTGGATCAAGCCTAACCCACCTAGTGTCAGAACCGGCAAGAGCGTTGCTGTGATTGGTTCCGGTCCATCTGGTTTGGCTGCTGCCGACCAGTTGAACAAGGCTGGTCACTTGGTTACTGTTTACGAAAGATCCGACAGACCAGGTGGTTTGTTGATGTACGGTATTCCAAACATGAAGTTGGACAAGCGTATTGTCAAGAGAAGAACCGACTTGTTGGCTGCTGAAGGCATCACCTTTGTCTGCAACACCACTGTTGGTGAAGACATTGAGGTTGATGAGTTGCAAGAAAAGTTTGATGCCGTTGTTTTCGCTGTTGGTTCCACCATTCCAAGAGACTTGAGAATCCCAGGTCGTGAATTGAACAACATCAACTTTGCCATGCAATTGTTGCACTCCAACACCAAGGCCTTGTTGGACGAGCACTTGGAAGACATCAGAAGCCAATTGGAAGGCAAGCACGTTATTGTGATTGGTGGTGGTGACACTGGTAACGATTGTCTTGGTACTGCCACCAGACACGGTGCCGCCTCTGTCACCAACTTTGAATTGTTGCCTACTCCACCAGCAGCCAGACCAAAGGACAACCCATGGCCACAATGGCCAAGAATCTTCAGAGTTGACTACGGTCACACTGAAGTTGCTGCCCACTACGGCAAGGACCCAAGAGAGTACTCCATCTTGTCCAAGGAGTTTGTTGACGATGGTGAAGGAAACGTCAAGGGTGTCAAGACTGTGAGAGTCGAGTGGAAGAGAAGCGACAGCGGAGCTTGGCAAATGGCCGAGGTTCCAGGCTCGGAAGAGTTCTTCCAGGCCGACGTTGTCTTGTTGTCGATGGGTTTCGTTGGCCCAGAGTCCGACAACTTGACTGTTGAAAAGACAAAGAGAGGTACCATTGGTACCGTTGACCCTAACGCCTACAGGGTCAAGGACAATTTGTTTGCAGCCGGTGATTGTAGAAGAGGTCAATCCTTGGTTGTTTGGGGTATCCAAGAAGGTAGACAATGTGCCAGAGAAGTGGACAACTACTTGGTTGGTTCCTCGAGATTGCCAGGTAACGGTTCCATCGAGCCAAGAAACTACAAGTTGTTGGAAGAATTGGCTGAAAAAATTTAGTGTATATTAGATGTTTTGAATGAATTATAATACGAGTTAGTGTAGTAGAGGGAGTTGAATAACCTCGACTAGCGGTGAATCATTTTAAAAGCTTGAATGTGTAGTTGAATGGTAGTTGAATCTACCACATGAATGTACTAGATGAATGATATGCTAGACTGCAACTAGAGTCATCTACTAGAGTCAGGTTTTAAATCAGTTTCAGGTGAGTCAGCTTCTTGAATCATCTACTTGAATCATCTACTTGAATCATCTACTTGAATCATCTACTTGAATCATCTACTTGAATCATCTACTTGAATCATCTACTTGAATCATCTACTTGAATCATCTACATGAATCATCTACTTGAATCATCTGCTTGAATCTGCTTGAATTGTGTACTTCAATCAACCAATTGACTCAGCTACTTGACTTGACTACTTGATTCATCAACTTCACTATTTGATTCAACCAATTGATTCAGCTTCTTGAATCAGCTACTTGAATCAGCTTCTTGAATCAGCTTCTTGAATCAGCTTCTTGAATTAGCTTTTTGAATCAACTAATTACAGACTCTTAAATCAGCTTCATTCAGCTACTTCAATCAGCTACAGTTTGATTCAGGTTGAACAACAGCAACTCATTTACTTGACTCAGGTTTTTAAATCAGCTTCTTGAATCAACTTCAACAACTTTAATCAAGTACTTTGACCAACAACTTTAATCAAGTACTTTCATCAAGTACTTTGATCAACTACTGTAATCATCTTCTTGAATTCTTGAATCTGCCTAACTCAACTACTTGAATCAGTACTCTGAAACATCATACCTCTGAATCAACCTCAATCAACAAATTGAGTCCAAAACTGTGGGTCGGCTACGGAGTGAAATCCCGCCGACTCACATCCCAAGATAAGCTCAACAAGCAACCCAGCGGATTGGCAGGTGCAACGAACCCTTGACAGAGCTCCTGGGATCGGTTTGTGCAGCATCGGCGAAGCTGGCAAATGAGAGTAAGAGTGGGTTCAAGAGTGGGCTCAAGAGTGAGTTCAAGAGTGGGCTCGCAAGTGTGTTCAAGAGTGAGCTCAAGAGTGGGCTCAAGTGATGGCTAAAGTAGTGGCCGAGTAGTCGTATGGCCGAGTGCTCCACTAAAAGGCCTAACAGTCTACAGTAATCGGTCAAGTCCCAGGCGTTAGCTCCTACGTTTGGCCGACCGCAACACGCAGCGGCCCCGCCTCCAGCCACTGTGGCCAAAACCGTCCTCTGGACAAGACTGGTGGGAAGACTGGTGGGCAAGTGGACATGGCTGCCGCTGTTGGTTGACCTGCTCTCCCACCACTAAACCTCTTGGCATTCTCTACCCAACAAGTGTGGTCGAACGTGCCGAGGATCCTCGAGACCTCTACAGGCAGCACGCTTGACATCACATCCCCCTGCCGTAAACACAGTCCGCTTATCGGAGTGCCCCAAAACTGGGCACCGAGCCCCCAAACCGGACACGACCCCAAAGCTCACACTGCTCGAGCATCCGCCAGTAATGCCCAGAGGGTGGTGAGCTGCGGTGGGGGCCGCCATGAGGCTGGCAGGGCGTCTGCGTGGGGGCGTCGCCGTCGTCGCCGGCGTCTAGCAGACGCCCCCCGTTCCGCCCCCGAAGTCGAACCTCGGTCGCCTGCGCCGATTGATGCGCTTAGTCAGCACGCAATTGGATTCCAGCCGTTTGTTGGGCCGCCAACAGTTGGGGCATCTCCACAAAAGAAGCAACGGCCACACGACGCTACCGGATGGGGTCCCGTGCCCCAGGGCCTCCGCCCGTGGGTGCCGCCAGCACACGGTTCCCACCTGCTGCATCGGGACACCAGGGACCCACAGCCGGGTTCCCGTATCAGCAGCATCCCCCCCGCCTTGCTGTGCCCAAAGGGCCAACGGTTTATTCGGGGCAGCCTCTGCCT
Organism: Kodamaea fukazawae; assembly: GCA_030572255.1. Lineage (NCBI taxonomy): Eukaryota > Fungi > Ascomycota > Pichiomycetes > Serinales > Debaryomycetaceae > Kodamaea > Kodamaea fukazawae. The sequence goes on from JAJLZQ010000054.1 coordinate 43,127, forward strand.
TCCGTTGATGATCCAACCCTCTCCATATTTTTTTTGGTGCTTTGCCCTATGTTTTTTTTTTTTTTAGACTTTTTCAGTAGGGCAATATAAAAGGGACTTGGCCGGCCAGCGTTTGCACCACAAGAAAGCAGTAAAAAGCCATGAGTTTTATATCGTTTGGACTCCCCGAGAAGGGGGTGTGGAAGTTCCCCACGGAAAGCAGCCCGATCCCGGCGTCGCCGTTCGAATCCCAGTGGTTGAGTGCCTTCTACCACTACTCATTATCAGCATACACCCCAATGACAATCGCCTTGGTGTACTTCAGTCTGGTGCACTTTGCCAACTCCATTGTGGTCAAGAGACAGCTCGCCAGGTTCCACAGGGAGAACCCCGACAAGAAGAGGCAGGAGTTGAGTGCCGCCGAGTTGAAGCGGTTGCCTGCGGCCCCGTACGCCATTGCCCGGACGGCGTGGTTCAAGGTGTTTGTGTTGCTCCACAACGTGTTTTTGAGCGTCTACTCCATCTGGACCTTTATCGGCATGACGCTGTCCATCTTGAACACGATGGAGTTGTTCAAGGTGCAGATCTTGCCCCGTTTCATTGAGCAGTACAACCAGTCCACCGGCGGCTCGCTCATCCCAAACTTCAACACATTGGAGGTGTTTTTTGAGAGTGTCTGTGACTGCAACCAGGGCATCTTCTCCCGCTTGGTCACGGACACCAATGGCCACCACAACTTGGAGGTGTTTGGCTACTGGTTCTACATCTCCAAGTTCTACGAGGTGTTGGACACTGTCATCATTCTCCTCAAGGGCAGACCGCTGTCGCTCTTGCAGAGCTACCACCACTCGGGCGCCATGATGTGCATGTGGGCCGGTGTCCGTTTCCAGTCCCCTCCCATCTGGATCTTTGTGGTGTTCAACTCCTTCATCCACTCGTTGATGTACGTCTACTTTCTGCTTTCGTGCTTGAGAATCAGGGTCCCCACCATCTTCAAGAGAACTTTGACCTCCTTGCAGATCACCCAGTTCATTGTCGGCGGAAGTGTGGCCATTGTACACACCTTTGTCAAGTTTGTCGACACCTCGGCTGCAAAGTTTGACGGCACCTTAAAGGCTTGCATAAATTCTCCCGACAAGGCCTTGAGTGTTTTGTTGAACGTTGTCTATTTGACTCCTTTGACGGCTTTGTTTGCTGCTTTCTATGTTGAGAGTTACTTGAAGAGACAAAGAAAGTAGAAAGTAGCCATGAACAGTAATGATGAAGCAACCCAGGACTCTATTTAAAAAGTATCAATGAACAGTAATGATGAGAAATGTAGCGGAGTGGGTAGCGTTGATGAGAACATGCACCGTTCTCAGTAATGGTGAGTAATGTAACCATTGAGCCATTGAATGAAACGATTGCTAGAATATCCACCATTTCTTGCACCCATACTAGTACAGTGAAGATGTGCGGTTGGAACTCTTAGCATTCACTCGAACAAGAACATCCAGTCGACATTACACCCAAACTAGCACTGTGATGTTAATGAGATGGAGATTTAGCGTTCAGGTAGGTCTACTTTGACCAATTGCTACACCAGCAGGAAATAGCAACCAGCACCAATATGACGATTTGAGGTATCCAGCTCCATAGCGTAATTCTCTCTCCAGTGGCACACTGACGACTCTCACTCTTCACTCCTCACTCCTCACTCACTCTTCACTCTTCACTCCTCGCTCATTCCTCCTGGAACACCCAGCGGCTATTCTTGTCTGGAGAACAAAGCGCTTGGGCTCTTGTTGGAGACACTAAACTGGCTGGAGATTGTGACTCCGATGCCGCGGCTTCTGACCGAAGATTCCATCAGCTGGCACGGCGCTTATCCAGCGCAAAGATGCCAGGCGGATCAGCAACCGGCTTATCCGGTCACCGTATCGGCTTCGAGTGGCACAATTGCCACGGCCATGTGGATGACCCAGGCATTTTCAGATCTGGAGGCTGGCCTGTTTTTGGGAAGAGCGTTGACTGAGAGTGAAGCCAATGTGGATCAAGTTGGGAAAGGTAAGCTGGGGGGCTGCAGTTTGAGCAATCATTGTGAGCCACTACCATTGACAGCAACATAGTACACAGCTTTTTCAGTGGCTGTTCAATGAGTACTTTTTCAATTGACTGCATCATACTAGGCACACTGCTCACAAACCCACTACTATTTCAATTGCTGCAATAATATACAGCTTTTCGATTGGTTGCAATCATACTAGGCCACTGCTGTTCATTTGGCTGCATCATACTAGGCCACTGCTGTTCAATTGGCTGCATCATACTAGGCCACTGCTGTTCAATTGGCTGCAATCTCAATCTCATCTTTTCAGCTGGCTGCAATCGCCGACTTCACATCACCCCCACTACATATCAATTGACAGGAATTTGCAGCATCAAGCAACCTCAAGGTGCTACACCACTCAATTAGACTCCTACTAGTTTGTTGTCGCTGTTCACCTCCGTTCTTGTGGTGCCATGTAAAAGCACCACTAGCGATCAGCCAATTTGAGGTGCACTGATTTTTCACAACCCGGAAGCAGGGAAGCAGCGGAGAAGAAGAAGATTGCTTGATTCTAAGAACAGTAAGGTGGTAGTGCCAAATCAATAAGAAGACTAGCAACCGATTTACCCGGGAAGTACTACTTTGTATGTTATGGAACAGAACCCTACACTGGACTCTCCCCTACAATCTCCCGCTAGACTCTCACCTACACTCTCCCGCTAAACTCCCGCTAGACTCTCCCCTGGACTCTGCAGAAATCTCCCTAAAACTCTCCACCCCCCCTAGAATTTAGCGAGCACACTAAAAAAACGCCTTGAGGTGCCCCGGGCGTCGTGTAAAAAACTCGTGTTTCGCAAGTCGCGTTCGGGGGTATTTAGAGTAGTTAATGACGTCACATCGCCAGGGTCTCATATCTCTAAACAAATGACGGACGAGCAAGAGCACCTCATTGAAGAGGACAATGCAGTCCAACGGGACTCGTTCGAGCTACTCGAGTCGCATCTTCCGGACGGGCAGGGCCCAGGGAGCTCCCACAAAGACATTCTCGACGATTTTGGCAATCTGTACGAGCACATTGATTTCGACGCTAGGCGGTACACGCTGAAGCTTCTGTTCAAAGGAACACGGTTGGTCTACTTCACATCAGCATTTGTTTCGTTGTTCGTGTCGCTATTTGGGTACGAGCAGGGGGTATGTTCGGGGATCCTCACGTATGTCACCTTCAACGGCTTCTTCCACGACCCGACGGCGACCGAGATTGGGGTGGTTATTTCGATTTTGGAGATTGGAGCAATGGTGAGTTCATTGCTTGTGGCCAAGTTCCTGGACATTTGGGGCCGCAAGCGCACCGTGTTGACGGGGACGGTGATCTTCATGGTCGGGGGGATGCTCCAGCTGTTTGCCACGAACCTCTGGTGGTTCGGGTTGGGGCGCATCATTTCAGGGATTGGCGTGGGCATTTTGTCCACCATGGTGCCCGCCTACCAGTGTGAGATCCTGCCCAGCGAGGAGAGAGGCAAGCTCGTGTGTGGTGAGTTCACCGGTAACATCATTGGGTACTCGATGAGTGTGTGGATCGACTATGCGTGCTACTTCATACAAGACGTGGGGGACGCACGAACCAACCCCCACTCGTTCGCCGCCAACCTCTCGTGGAGACTCCCGTTATTTATTCAGGTGGTGATTGCCTTGGTTCTCTTTTTGGGAGGATTCTTCATAGTCGAGTCGCCTAGATGGCTACTCGACGTGAACGAAGACCAGAAGGGCTTCCACATCCTAGCATTGCTATACGAGTCTGATCCAGACCCGTACAAGGCCAAGCATGAGTTCTTTATGATCAAGAACTCGATTCTAAAAGAGAGAGTGGTGACGCCCAAGAGCGAAAGATCGTGGAGACACTTGTTTACTCACCACACGAGAAGGGTGTTCATTGCCTGTAGCGCCATGGCGTTTGCACAGTTCAACGGGATCAACATTATTTCGTACTATGCGCCCATGGTTTTTGAGGAGGCCGGATTTAACGACTCGCGGGCGCTCTTAATGACAGGTATCAACTCGATCGTGTACCTACTCAGCACCATTGCGCCTTGGTTTCTCGTGGACAGGTGGGGTCGGAAGCCTATTTTGGTGAGCGGCGGCCTCATGATGGGAATTTCATTGGCTTTAGTGTCAGTTGTCATGTTTCTAGACCAGTCCTACACGCCTTCGTTGGTGGCGCTCTTGGTGGTGGTGTACAACGCGGGTTTTGGGTACAGCTGGGGCCCCATTGGCTTTTTGATCCCGCCCGAAGTGTACCCACTTTCTGTGCGCCTGAAGGGGGTGTCGCTTTCTACAGCCAGTAATTGGCTCGCCAACTACATTGTGGGGCAACTAACTCCGATTCTCCAAGAGCTGATCCAGTGGAAGTTGTACTTACTTCCGGCATCCAGTTGTCTTATTTCTGTGGCACTCGTGCTTATTTTCTATCCTGAAACAAAAGGGGTGGAATTGGAGGAGATTGACAAGGTGTTTGAAGAATTCTACTCGATACCCACGCTCTGGGGAAGGGTCAAACTGATTGCCACCACAGCCAACTTGGCGCCTAAAATCGAGTACAATTACATAAGCCCCCACGACCATCTCGACTTTGAGTTGGAGGACATGGAAGACATTGAGCACAGAAAGCATGTCGTTGGAGACGACGATGAGTTGAGTGAATAAATTATAAGCTTTAGGAGTGTAGATCCGAGATTCGATGTGCCACAAAGAAATATGCCAAACTTTTTCTCTCCCCGACGGAACTTTCCGTACGTTCCACAGCACCGCTTTTCGAATCGCACCGACTTTTTTGCTTTATTTTTTGCTCGCTGATTTAGGTTATGTGTTCCACGACTTTTTTCTGTGCAAGGTCCGCTCATGGAATAGTCCTTACAAAAGCTCCTCTTTCGTCGAATCAGAAAAATAAAAAAGCCCGCCCACCGTTGTACGGCATTTTACCGCAGACTTCCCTTGACGGATCATCTCGTCCTAGGCGATCCATCTAGGTAAAAGTATACGCTAGATGTGGCAAAAACACCACTAGTCAGCCCTTCAATCCATTCACCCACATTGTATCACCTCCAGTAGTAAATTGACGTACACACAGGCCGGGCCGCCATTGATTGTAACAGGTTGATGTACGTCAATGTATTCCCCACTGAGTACGAAGTCCGCATACATACATTTGCCTTTAACTTCCTATTTGAGCGGTCGTTATCGCACAAAGTCGTGTTGCATTTTTTTTTTTTCTTTTCTCCTCTCTGTTATCTTATCACCCGTTCCGAAGAAAATGACTACATATTTATAGACTTTATATATACGAAGTAAATACCGCAAGAGAGATTTTAAATTCACTCAAGTTATAATGGCAATTCAGTTTGATTGCGTGAATTATGAAGCTCAGATGAGCGATTTTGAAGAGAATGTGAAGCAGCAACCACCTCCCCTCAGCGACCAGTACGTGCCGTACGATATCACGCACTTTCATGATCTGGATGAGGACGAGGAGGAGGGCGACGACGGCAGGTCTTTTGAGAGCGTCTGTGGCACGGACGACGACAGCAGCAGCACCATGACTGCCAGCTCGAGCTGCAACCCGTTTTTCGAGTTCAGCAAACGCAGCCCATTGTTCCCAGAGGAACACACGACGTTTAGAGATCCTTTTAGAGAGTCGTACGAGAAGTCATTGTTTATGCCCAGCTCCCCTATTCCCATGAGAAGATTATCTAGAACGGGCAAGGTTAGTAGAAGATCCTTTATCGACTTGCGTAAAGACCCTTCCACGTCTCCGCTCGACTCGGACTTGTTCAAGAGCAACTCGCTCTTTGCCGATGTTGCCACCACCTCCTCCTCCTTGCATACCATTGGCAGATCTAGCTCGATCATCTCGTTGTCTGGGTTATCTGCCTCTGTCAAGTCGTCTTCGGCTTCGACCTCCCTGTTGCTGGTGTTTTCCTCCAAGGCATCCACCAATGTTTCCGCCACCAGTGTGCACTCGGAAATCATTCTGTTTAGTGATAGCAAAAAAGATGCGAGGTCCCGCTTTTGGGACTCGCTCTACTCTGACTCGCCACGCCAGACAGATGACGTTGCCCCCCACAAAAAAGAGGAGGAGCCAAAAGAGTTGACCACCTTCAGCGTGGCCGACAACGACGTGTTTGACTCGGTCATGAACGACTTGGAATTGTCCAAGTTGGAGTCACGTCGTTCCTTTAGAAACAGAGAGTCCCGCATCAACTCGGACTTTCTTCGCTTGTACGCCCTCGACTTCAACGCAAGGATCCGTACAAACACCTTGCCCAACTCGACCGATTCCCACGAGATCCACTACATGTTGTCTCGCAACCCCAGCTTGAAGGAGTTCCACCACAAACACAACCTCATGAGAGTGTCGACCCTTTCGAGGGATAAGTTGTGGAACTCGGTCATCTTGGAGCCTCGCATCGACCCTTCCCCTGCCTCCGTCATTTCCGACTTCAACTATAGAAAGTTGTCCAAGTCGCCCTTGTCGTCTTCCTCTACCTTAATCACCACCAACAGAAGCCATGTTCCTTGGTCCGGCACCAAGAGCATGAAGCCTGTCGGCGTCTACACTAGAGGAAAGAGCTTGGAGAACGGAATGGCCCCCAACTCCGGAGTAACTAAGGAACAGTACGTTGTCCGCGGTTGGTGCTCGCCAAAATGGGTCCCATCTTAATCTGCATTTTTAGTTCTTGTCTCTTACATATTTAGGTTTATCTAAGGTTTTTTAAAGTCATCATCAATGTAGTGAAGGTCACGCTGTGGGGTTATGATGTGGGAGCCAGAAGTGGAGCACAACGTTTGCGGGCACCACACAAGTCACGTGCAAAAACCTTCTCTGTAGGGCTCACGCCCTGACCGTTCTCAAAGTCCAAACCACAAAGATTTTTTTTTTCGCAGCCTGCCCTCTCCCAACCATCTTAGAGAAATAATTTTTTCATTGTACAGACTTTTCTCATCAACATCAACATGGCTCCAGGTAAGAAGGTTGCTCCAGCTCCATTAGCTACCAAGTCTGCTAAGACTGAAGGTTCTCAAAACCCATTGTTCGAATCCTCCAAGAAGAACTTTGGTATTGGCCAAGCCATCCAACCAAAGAGAAACTTGTCCAGATTCGTCAAGTGGCCAGGTTACGTTAGATTGCAAAGACAAAAGAAGATCTTGTCTTTGAGATTGAAGGTTCCTCCAGCAATTTCCCAATTCCAAACCACCTTGGACAAGAACACCGCTACCCAAGCTTTCAAGTTGTTCAACAAGTACAAGCCAGAAACCGCTGCTGAAAAGAAGGAAAGATTGACCAAGGAAGCTGCTGCTATTGCCGAAGGTAAGTCTGCCAAGGACGCTTCTCCAAAGCCAGTTGTTGTCAAGTACGGTTTGAACCACGTTGTCTCCTTGATTGAAAACAAGAAGGCCAAGTTGGTTTTGATTGCCAACGACGTCGACCCAATTGAATTGGTCGTCTTCTTGCCAGCTTTGTGTAAGAAGTTGGGTGTCCCATACGCCATTGTCAAGGGTAAGGCTAGATTGGGTACCTTGGTCCACAAGAAGACCGCTGCCGTTGCTGCTTTGACCGAAGTTGAAGCCGGTGACGAAGCTGAATTGGCCAAGTTGATCTCTACCATCAACGCTAACTTCATCGAAAAGTACGATGACGCCAGAAGACACTGGGGTGGTGGTATCATGGGTGCTAAGGCCCAAGCTAAGGCTGCCAAGAAGGCCAAGGCTTTGGAAGCTCCTACTAACAAGTAAGCATGTTTACTCGTGTAAATTAATATATTGTAAGTTAAAGAGTGTAGTATTTTGCAGCCAAAGAAGACAAGAATGTGCACTACTCAGAGTGTTTGTGATGCAACGGCCAGGTTAGTCTTGTGATCTTGTGTGTGGTCTGAGTGGTCTGAGTGGTCTTGTGGGTGGTCTTGTGAGTTATCTAGCGAATAGCCTTTTTAGGAATAGTCATCTGGTGCATAGAGATGGCGACACCAACATCAGAGGTGTCGCTAATGGCCGGGAAACTTATGACGTTTGAAGAGCCACCCCGTAAGTATAGTATTCTGAGAGAAATGGTGTTGTAGGTGATGCAAACTTGCAACTGACTCCAGTTACCAGACGAACGGCATAGGTCCAATTTTGCAGCCTCACGAAGGGCTTACTCCTGGCAAAACTTTCATCTAAAATGTCAAAAAAAAGTATATATTTGGATGCCTATTTGCCTGGCAAGGGTTTGAGACCCTCCAACGACACATTCAGCCTTCTCACAAAACTCTACCTACCACTGTCCACCCAACCTCTACCAACTGGTATGTGTGGGTTGCAGCAATCTCGTGCGTGCTCACGTGCGCGAGTGCCAACCAATCAACACACGCGTTTTCCTCATCCGGTGACTGAAAAAACGTACGCTCGAAAAAATTAAAAGCTATCCAGGTGCTTGTTTATTCATTGTTAGAATGTCCTTCTTGAGAGACTTGATAGAATCTGTTGTTCCAGCTGCTTACGCTGAAGAGGTATGTATCGACGGATGGATTCCCCATGGTCAAAAGTGCAGAGTACTAACTTTGTTGTAGCCAGAAGAAGAAGAAGTTGAAGAAACTGTTGAAGCCACCGAAGAAGACGGTGACGACGAAGAAGAAGAAGAGGAGGAAGAAGAAGACGAAGACGACGAAGACGAATTAGTCGATCCAATGGACACCTTGCGTGCTGAGTGTCTTGAGACCGCTGCTGCCAAGCCATTAAACCACCACTTCCAAGAGTGTGTCGAGAGAGTCACCAAGGAACAAGAAGAGGAAGGTTACGCTGAAAAGCACTACAAGGAAGACTGTGTTGAAGAATTCTTCCACTTGCAACACGTTATCAACGATTGTGTTGCTCCAAGATTATTCAACAAGTTGAATTAAGTAAATCTACCCCCACTTTTACTTTCTTCCTGTATAATCAACCATTTTCATATATAACGGGTCCTCTACAAGTATAAGTCCCAGCATTAACAAAATAAAAATCAAATGATAGTGCATCAGTAGGCCTGTTTGTCAGGTGGAGACGCTGCCAGAGTTTTGGGTGGTGTTGTGGAGAAGAAATGGAGTTAAAGAGACCGTTTTTACTATTCCCGCTTTGCAAAAGCTCGTAATTGTAGAATTGCTTTATGCGCAGAGATTCGTAACTCTCATTTCCGACGATCAAGGAGAGGGCAAGTTGGAACCGGTTTCAAGTAGTTCAAACGTGGTAAATGTAGTTGCCCCAGGTACCACGAGCATACTTTGTTAGAACAGAGCCTCCATATCTTTTCTTTTGATGGTGTTTGGTGTACAATTGACCATCACCGATACGGTCTAAAAGTGCATGGCATGACAAATACTAATCCATAGCCTGACACCTCCACAGACCCACCAGCCTTAACAACCTCAGGTTCGCAAACATCAAAATACACAAGGTTGATGTACACACAAACCGTCGCTCCCATTGCGGTACACGTTGGGGTTTTTGCGGCCCGCCAATCGTTCGACTTGGTTCCATAGGATCTTTGGATGGTGGCAAAAACATTGAAAATTGCCCAAACGGGAGCCTTACATAATCGGACTTGACAAGTATGATTCCCACATATAAATAAACCATGAAATCTTATTCGAGAAAAAAAGCCCAGTACACCTTTTTACATAGTACAATCCGGTTATCGAATATAGATTCGAGAGATTCCTGAGAAAAACGCCTTTTGAACATGTCTACTCCTAGTAAGCCAGTCATTGAAGATAGAATCTACATTGGTAATGTCCACTACAAGACTACCAAGGAAGAATTGGAAGAGTTGTTTAAGGATTACAAGTTGTAAGTAGGATTATGTGGGGAGGGGTGAGGGGAGCAATCAATCAATTGCCATACTAACGGGACGCTAGGACGGAAGTGGAGGTTCCTTATCTGCTTATCCATAGAAACACTGAAAAGGAGTTTAAGAAGTACTTGGGTTTTGCCTTTGCACAGTTTGAAACAAAGGAAGAAGCCGATAAAGTGCTTGAAGCGTTTGCAGGCCATCAATTGCATAGCAGAACCATTTCTATGCGAAAGGCGGTCCCCCCTTTGTCGGAAGATGAAAAGAAGGTTAAGGTAGCAGAGTATAAGGCCAAGAAGGCGGCACAGGTTGCGGAGAGAAAGGCCAAGAAGAAGGAGCTCAAGGAAGAGAAGAAGTTGAAGGAAGCTAAGGAGCCAAAGAAGGCCAAGGAGACCAAGCAACAGCAACCAGATATAAAACTGAAGGAGGCGTCCACCACGCCGGCTTCCGCCTCTTCCGAGTCTTCGCCAGAGGACAAGGTGCCCCAAGGCAAGGCCTCTCACGACACAATCTTTGTGACCAACTTGGACTATAAGGTCAATGTCAAGGAATTATACTCAATCTTCAAAACCTATAAACCAAAATGGATTCATGTGCCTACAAAGAGATACCACTTCAGAAAGGGGGCTACAGACAAGCAACGTCCAAGAAAGGTTTTCAACAAGGGCATTGCGTTCATCAAGTTTGCCAACGAGGAGACCCAGAAGAAGGCCGTCGAGGAGTTCAATGGCCATTTGATTAATGGGAGGGCCATCATCGTTGACATTGCTGTGGATGCTAGGGTGCCCAAGGAGGTGGAGGAGGAGACAAAGGAAACCGAGGAGACTGGAGAAACTGGAAAGGAACAAGAAAAGGCATAAACGGACCTCGAGGCCACCACCTCAACTCGGTCTGTGCGACGGACGTCTTAATTGATTGTCTGTCACATCAAAAAAGTCACACTTTGTGCACCAGCACAAATGTTTATATATATATACTCATATACTTGCAATTTACAAAAACGATATTCATGCCCCCACTTCGTAAATTGTGTGCACTGCGCCGCGTGGAGGAGGGGTCTGCGAGGGCTGGAGCCCCGAAAATGCATTTGCACGTGACCCGTCACTCTCTAACTTGCCTAATTGGGAATGAAAAATTTTCGTTGTAGCGTCTCACCAGAAAACAAGCACTTTGAAAAAAAGCTCCAACTATCTGCAACCAACAACTAGAAAATGGGTATGTAATATTGAGGTAACGAGGGATGTACGAGGCATATCGAGCACACGTATCTACGTGGATGCCGTCAAGCAACGCCAACGCAAATCCCAGTGGGAATTTTGGAACAATGTACTAACAAGCTTTACAGGTAGAGTTATTCGTAACCAAAGAAAAGGTGCTGGTTCAATCTTTACCTCTCACACCAGATTGAGAAAGGGAGCCGCCAAGTTGAGAACCTTGGACTATGCTGAACGTCACGGTTACATTCGTGGTGTTGTCAA